>JAABOM020061789.1:0-10739 GCA_011800125.2 Solanum clarkiae
AATTTAAATGATAATTTAACCTAAAAAGGCAAATATGAGTGATGTTTTTGAACCCCCTCCGAAAAAAAAAACAAATATGAGTGATAATAAAATATTGTTCCACGTGCTTCACGGGGCATTGATTGTCCATCACAATTCAGATTCATTTATTTGCCTTTTATAATTCTGACATTAGTGGGAGTTGGTAAATGAATTTAAGGGTTGATTGGTTGCAACATGTTAATTTTACGATAATTAATTTTAGAATAAATTAATTTGAGATAAGTTATTTTATTATATATAAAGATAATTTATTTTATCACTAAGATAAAAATGATGGAATAAATAATCTAAAAAGTACATTATACCTCCAACCAAATATGAGATTAAATAATCCTATATTTTATCTCGGAGTTACTATAACTTATATCTCACACACCAAACGACCCAAAAGTTCATTTAATTTAATTTGGAACCTAAATATGGAGAAACATTACCACTTCTTTTGTCCATTTTAATTGTCATAATTTTTATTTTTATAGTGAAATTATGTAGATTTTGACTAATATTTTAAAAATATAATTTTTTTATCATATCAATATGAAAATAATTCCAATCAAGAATACTTTTCTTATAGTTTTTGAATATCTAAATTTTTGTTTTAAAATATTAAATTAGTTTAATCTGATTTAATTTTAAAAATTAAGCAAATTAACTTTTGAAAAGCGCAACTAGATAACTAAAATGAGTCAAAGAAGTATATTATAATTTCTCATACTTAATGTTGAACTTTCTTGAGTGTTTCTTCAATGTCTTTATTTATGATAGGTATTTTAATATTAATTTCACATTATCTTCGATGGACGTGCATGGTAGAATGGTTGAAATTCGTTTACTTGCATGTAACATGAATTTTGAGTTCATTACTAGGAATACAGAAACTCCTTACATATAGTTTTCTTTTTGCCGATGACAAACATAATATAAAAAATTGAACTCTGACATCAAAATTTAAATTAAAAGTATTAAATTAGATTAAATAAAATATTAATTTTTAGCTCTACCTCTAAACGAGAGATGAGAGAAGCACTACATCTTCTCAACTTTTTAAGAAATAAAAAAAGTACATTTATTATTTAAACTCAAAAACTTTCTTTTTCTCTTCCAACGTAGGACAAAGTTCTTTTATTAAAAAATCTTTGAAATTTTTTTGAAGTTTCCATCCATTTCCCCTCCACACCACTTTCATTTAACAAAACCAAAACATCAACTATTCCACCAAATAAAACATATCTACTATATTTTTTGTTTTAATTACCTTTGGACGATAATATTTATTTAATATATAGCTCCGACAAATCAAGATATATGTCAACTACCCTAGATAAGAAGAAAACGAAACTTCAATTTATTACTACAATATATATATATATACACACACACTTAGGTTGTTTTTGGTATGTAGGAAAATATTTTTTTAGAAAGTAAGTCTATATATATATATATATATACACACATACACTTAGGTTGTGTTTGGTATGTAGGAAAATATTTTTTTTTAGAAAGTAAGTTGATATTTTACTCATTTTTTTGTATTTAATTGGTGAGTAGAAAATATTTTTTTTAGAAAATATCTCTTTATTTTTTGTTAGAGAGTAAAAAATTATTTTTCAGAAAAATAGTTTCTGACATGAAAATTTTAAACATAAATATTTTAAAAAATTTCTTGGGGGGGGGGGGAATAAATTTTTAATATTTTAATTTTTTTTAAAATAAACTTGTTTTTTTGGTCGGGGGATGGATGGATCAGCATAGTGATGGGGTAAAAAAATTAAAATTTTCAAAATGTGAAGTATTTTTGAAAAATAAATTTATTAATTTTATTTTATTTTTAAAAAATAATTTTTTGGGGGAGGGGGGTCGTGGTGGCAGGGATGGGATAAAAAAATATTTTAATTTGAGATTGAATGAAAATTTTTGGAAAATATTTTTTTAGTTTTTGAAAAAAAGTCATTTTTCTTAAATTTGAAAAAAAATTAAATTAATTTAAAAAATATTTTATAAAACAACCAATCAAACATAAAATAATTGAAAAATATTTTCATCCATATCAATTACACCCTTATATAATTGACTTATAGTGTTTTTTGGGCATAAAATAAAACGATAATGGAGGCAATTAGTTGGAGAAACCATTTTCAACTTTATTTATTGGAAGTAGATGTAGCTGAAAATTATTTTTTATTTTTATATTTGGGATTAGAATAGATCAAGAAATTATTATTAATAATTTAATATTAATGAAATGGCAGACATTATTAACTATTGATGAGTGATGCACAAGCCCAACAATGACTTTTTCTTAGAGTTCAATGTATTATTGGATATATAATTAGTACTATAACAATTTTTATCATCGCACCAAATATATTTAGTGTGATTTATATCTCTCGTACAATTTATGAGTCATTTATATAAAAATTAATTTACACAATATGTACATGAAGAATCGCAATAGATCAAAGATTATAAGTGCTATCCTAAGGAACTCATATCTCTATCGTTAGACGGTAAATAATTTTTCCTTATCTCAGAATACTTATCATGTTTTTCATTTATATGTTATTTAAAAAGTTATAAATATTTAATTATTTTACTTTTGTTTATATGTTGAGATATATATTTTTAATTGAATATTTATTATATTTATGTGTTATAATTGCGTTGTTTGTAATCTTAAAGAAATAATTACTATTCAAAGTAAAATGAAAATAAAATATTTAAGAAGATAGTGGTTTGCGTCTATTCGTTTTTGGGGGGATTTATTGATTAAAAAATGTTGAATGATTAATTGAGCATTGATTTTCAGACAGATTTGAGTAATCAACATATAATAATTTGTGAAAATTTTGATGATCCCTTTCTTTAAGGAAGAAGTGGTAAAATATTTATTATTTTTAATTAAAGATTTCAGATTTGAATATTGAGAACATATTTTTTCTTAATAAGATAGTACATTATTTTTAAAGTGAAATCTATTGATGTGAATTTACATTAATCGAGTTTTAATATGGATATCAAACTTGAGAGAATAAATTGAATTTTTTTTTAATGCAAATTCACATTAATAGAGGGTGGAAAATATTTTTCAAACTTTTTTTTATATTGAATTAGTTAAAATTTATGAAAAATATTTTGCGACCAAATAAGCTTCTTGGGGACTCTTGTAACCTAAACTATGAAACACAAGTACCACTTTTAAATAGGAAAAATAATGTACTAGGCAAACATATGATATGTATTTACTTTATACAATTATAGTTTGAAAAAAAATTACAACGTATAGCTATAGTTAGGTTTTATTGCTATAGTTAGGGTTTGTCGCTATTTTCTCTCTCCTCTCTTCCTCTCTCTCGCGTCTCTCCTCTCTCTGCAATTTCTTACCAGATATACAATTACTACATCTGTATACCAACTGCATATATACAATTATTTTGACAGATATACATAGTCAATTCGACAGATATACAAATATAATTCATCTCTCTCCACTTTCTGCCCTCTCTCCCTCTCTCGATATCGCTTGCCTCTCTCTTCCCTCTCCCAACCTCGCTTGCCAGATATACAAATATATATGTATAATAGTTACATATATACAATTATTTGATATCTATACATATACAATTTGACAAATGCACATATACAATTCACCTCTTTTCCTCCCTCTCTCTATCTCACTCGCCTTTTTCCTCCCCTCCAGATAACACAACCGAGTTTATGCCATAATCATATTAAGTTTCAAATCTAGATTATTTATGAAAATTTTTCTTTTAAATAATTAGTAACAACTGCTAGATATTTCTATATTGCACTTGTGACTAGTTTAGTTCACAAGAATCCAAATGCATTCCATGAACCAAGAACAATTAAAAATTAGAAAAATTTTCCTAAAAATTATGAGCTCAGTGTTCTGAAAATGGGTCTAGCTTTCTGGGTTGGGCTCAGCCCAAGTATGCTCTACTAATTTATTTATGGAAGAAAAACTACCTAATTACTGAAATATTTCTATAAAATTTATTATTTTTATTCATAATAATAAATAATTATATATTATTTTAATAATTAATAATTTCACACCAGATTTCAAGTCAACTCATATACATACGTTGTTTGTTACTAGATACAATATGAAATACAAATAAATTGGGAGAGAGATGAGAACTGAGAAGTATACTAGATACGAATCATATTAGATACATATATTTGGGATACCAGATACATTTTGAATACATTCTAAAATGTAGATATATAGAGAGAGGTGAGCAAGAGATGAAGAGAGGCAAGGTGTATCTCAAATACATGTGAATCACAAAAAATACATGTAATTTTGATACCAAATACAGTCCATATACATTCTAAAATGCAGATTCATAGAGAGAGATGAGAGAGAAGGAGAGAGAGGCGAGTGAGAGAGTCCACATATCTCAACTACATGTGAATTCATTTGAATACAATGTATATAAAATAAATTACACCAAAGTTTATCCTCATATATCTGAGATATATGTATCTAGAGGATCAAAATCCGACATGAATAATAATTTTAAAAAATCGTAAAAAAGCACATAATTAGACCCCAAAATAATAAAATTTGTATTAGTTACTCTTTATTAGGGTTGCGTATCGGGTTATTCGATTTGATTTTGAATATTATCAGTTTTACTTATTGGTTATTGGTTTATAGATATGGTAAATCATTAAGAAACCGTTAAGATATTGGTTTATCGATTATTGACCTTTATCGATTCAATTATTGGGGTTGGCACCTTGATGTCGGCTCTTCGCCACCTGGGGCTGTAGTATGTTCCAAGGGTTGGGTTGTTCGCCCATTAAAGCGGTACGTGAGCTGGGTTCAGAATGTCGTGAGACAGTTCGGTCCCCGAATATCCAGGAAAAAACAGAATATTTGATGGAAGGACAGGGAATCCTTTTGAACAACCCGTTACAATAGGAAAGCCTTATATCTTGAAATTAATTCATCAAGTTGATGATAAAATTCATGGGCGTTCTAGTGGACATTATGCGCTTGTTACACAACAACCCCTTAAATGAAGAGCCAAACAGGGGGGACAACGGGTAGGAGAAATGGAGGTTTGGGCTCTAAAAGGATTTGGGGTTGCTCATATTTTACAAAAGATGCTTACTTATAAATCGGATCATATTAGAACCATTAACAATTAAAAATTTAAAATTTACAACTCAATTTCCTTACTTTCCTAATTCCTATCGCACTTATCAAACACAACACTACAGGCTACATATCAACTTGTACTATAAAAGTGCAACTTCAACTAAACCAATGCACACTGCACAATGCAGTCCACACTCCATATATCAATTAGCAAAAGTGCAACTTCAGCACTACAGCAATTTCAACCCCTTTTTTTTTCCAATTTGCAGCAACTTTTTTTTGAGAAATAATAGTGCAACTACATACTTGATACTTCTATTAGAACACACATCATCCTGCACAATCAATATTTCTATTACTAATAGCTAATTACAATCTATATCACACTAGGTTAGAACCCTAAATTTTAATTGTTAAAATGAAAACGGAAAAGTGAAAAGATGAAAATAAACGAATATAATAAGCTATAATGTTGGGGAAGGATATAACTTATAACTTTATTATTATAAGTATAAAACAATGTTAGAAAAATGAAAATACAATTAAAATAATTATACAACTATCGGGTTATCAGATCATTCGACAATCAATTCAGCCAACTCGAACCGATAATCGATAGCCCATTAAATTTTTTTTCCAAACTATTAATCGACCCAATAAACCAATAATCCGATCCAATAGTTCAATAATAAAAAAAAAATGGTTCGAATTAATAGTTTGACAAATTTTGCACAATCCTACTCTTTATATTCATTCATAGCGCACTTGACTCCACCAAAGTGTTACAACAAGCTTTTAAGATTACCTGGGGTCCTCTATTTGTAATGGCAATCAAAGTGATTGAATCCTTGCTCGGTAGAGCATAACAACAAAAGAGATATTTAATTTTAACAGATCTTTTTTAACGATAATTGAGTTAGTATCATTATTTTTAAAGTTGAAAACTTTTTTAGCATTTGTATAGAGTGTTGATTACTATTATCTCTAATATAAAGACAATTATATTATTACCGTTAAATAATTGCCACAAAAATTTTCATCTGTTATAGTGAATGTAGAGTATCGACTGATTTTAATTTAACTAAATTCAATATTTCTTTTAGTTGTAAATCATTCCACTAAGGGTAAAAAAAAAATTTCAAAGTTAAATTATTTTAGTTATAATAAATGTGACATTTCTTTTAGAATGAAATAAAAAGAAAAAAAAATACCATATAAAATAGGACAAATAGGGTATTTAAAAAAAAAGGGTCATTTGAAATATTTTTTCTTTTGTTTTTTTTTATTTGATGTCTGGTCGTGGCAAGGTGTTGATGCATTAGAGCCCAACTATTGGATTCGTGTTTGTCACACCCCGAGCCTATACCTTGGACGTGACCGGCATTCGAAAACTACTTCTGACCCCAAGTGTACCACTTGACTTGGCTACTTACTCAGCGAAAGACTTAGTAATAGTGGAAAAAGTCATAAAAGCAATAAGATGATCTAAAACTGCCTGCATAAGCTGAATACAAAAACTTTTAAGCAATATCTGAATGAACCAAAAACTGAAATACTACTACATGGTCTATGGAACCCCTAATAAACTGTCTGAAAAGGCTACTGAGACAGGCCCCAAGTAGCCAGAAATGAAATAAAAACTGAAATAACATAACGTGAACCCAAGAGTCTCAGACTAAAAAGAGGCTTCACCACTGTCTGGAAGCTATCAAGTTCTCAACGGAGCGGCTATTGAGGAACTCGGTCACCTGTGTCTGCATCATAAAATGATGCAGATTCTAAGGACGTCAGTACGTGGTATATACGGTATGTAAGATGGCCAAAACATTTAAACAGTATATCATAATGCTTCTCAAAAGACATAAATATAACCATAATTAAATAGCAATAATCATAAGGCTGGTATGCTGAAAATAACATGCTGAAAACTGATACGTAAAACTTAGTTTCTTAGCTTGGGGAGTTTCTCTAATCAACAACCACCACTATGAGCTTCATGGTAATACAACGTCTTGTACACGCTGCCAGAGTCATCCCATACTTTACCGGAGTAGGGGACGAATAACTATGGGAGTGGATCCATCCCATAACTGGGCCATCTCAGTGGCTAAAGAGGAAGGTACCGTAGTACAATCCTATCGTATGCTGGCTAAATAGTTTATGAGTTCGAGTAATTTATTCTACTCTTACCCATATCGGTGCTCAATACTACTCCCAAAACTTTATTTAGCTCATACTTAAAACTTGAAGTTCTTAAAATTTGTTTTCTCGGGAACTTAGCGCAAGTTACTTCTTAGCTTTTCATATGACTTCTTTAACTTAACTGAAACCAGAATCAACTTAGCGGCTCAAAACATACTAGATTTTCTTGGCTAGCAATGCAACATAAATCTTTAAAAATGCGCTTCTTGAACTTACTTTAAAGGTACTCCAACTAATTTTTTCTTTTCTTGAAGTAGTATCAAGATTTTCAAGAACCTTAACAATAATAAATCTTGATCATAATTGAATATGAACTTAATAACAATTCTTGAATTGGAGGCTATAAAGACCAAGATTCATAAAACTTCATCAAGAATATGTGGAATTTATCATGAAAATTAACATCCTTACAAAGTTTACGAGAAACTTACTCTCAATTGATACTTGAAGGTTCATGGGTGAAAACTAGTTTCAATCTCTACACATGTTAACAAAATAATTACTTTTGGGTGGCCTTACATACCTTGGAATGAGTTCTTGAGGAATTGAAAGGAAATAATTGAATGCCCTAGTTGTTTTTGATCCTACGCTTGAAGTTCTAGGAAGGGTTTTCTTGTTTTTAAAGTAAGAATGTGAAGAAGAAATACGTTTTTGAACTTTAATCGACTTAAAAACTGACTTAGTTTAGGATATGAGGTGTGAAAAAGGTCGAAATTGTCCCTCCCAACAAAAAAACGAAAACTGCCTATTTCTTACACTTTTGCACGACGTGCACTAGTGCTTTTTAGCACATTTTCGCGAAATCTTGACTTTTCATAAATTTTTAAAAAATTCTTAAGTGTGGTTCCGCGTCCACTCCGCATCGCAGAAGAGGCGCCGAAACCCCACTGTTTTGAGCTCACTTGGACAAAAATAATTCTCGTTTTTTCGAGTTAAAGTCGAGTCGAGACCATTTTCCTACTCGATTTTTCGCACTGATCGCAAATCCAGTCTCGGATTTGCAAACGGAGTAAAGGAAGACACGTTACACGCAAGATTAATAGGAATATTTTCGTTATTTCACGAGGTGTTATAGTGTTGCATAGTACCTCATTCGAAAAGAAGAAATTTTTCATATACAGTGCTCAAACTCAAAACTTTTAAATTTTAAAAAATTATCTCATTCGTTGAATCACATTCTTTATTAATTAATCATTTAAAATCATTTTACTAAAGCATACTAAAATTATGGCACATTGTGCCAAAATGAGTAATGCCTTTTGCAACAATCTTTAATTTTTTAAATATTTAAGTCCACCCAAATTATATGATTTCTAGATCATATATATTGATTTGTTGTTATCCAAACAATCAGAAAGATGAATTGAGTTGTCATTTAAAGTGACAATGAAGGATGGACCCATTTGAAAAACATACACAATAATTGTCCAAAGAGTAAGAAAAGTCTTAAGGCAGTTAAAAGAAAAGATAAAATCAAAGTATAAAATACTTTAAAATCTAAGTTATGTTAAGTGATGATGTCGCTCTATGAAACACTTATTATGCTTAAAAAATTATATTTATCTTCGTCAAGAACTTGCACTTCCAACTATTATTGGAGGAAAACAAGCACGAAGATGAATTCCTTTACATGACATAAACTGAAAAAAATATATTTGAATCTCTCTTGAAAAATAATATTTTAAGTTAAATATATGAATGTTATGCCAAAAATGGCTGACTTTTAAAAAATAAAATTGAAAATTGTTCGAAAATCGAGAATCAATCTAAACTCAATTAATTTGAGCAAAATTAATTCTCAAAATTTGAAAGGACACAGAGTCGCCACCTAATTTTGCGGATAATTAGGAAACCATTGAAATATTTTTTAAAAGACCTAACAGAGAAAATCTTTTAAATCCAGAGATAAGGTTCGGGTTCATATTTCCATTTCGAGAAGGTATTAGGCACTCGAAATGGCCGTTAAATACGGTTATCCGGCGATTGTGAAAATTTGACTAACTCTTTGAAAAGTTTGACTCATTTTAAATATTTTGACTCAACTTGGAAAAATATTTTAATTGAAACAACTATTTGACTAAAATTGACGCTTTGACTAAATTGAAAATTTAATTTGAAAATGACAAAATCGCATTTTTTATGTTTTCTTTTTCTTTTTATTCTTTTTATTATTATCTTTTATGCAAACACTTCAAAATAAAATAAACGTAAATAAAATAACACGAATGGCTTCATAACATTGGGGAAATCAATTAAATCTAAACCAATAGCGTTAGTGTAGCATCCAATCACATATAAATATATACATATGATAAAATGAATAAAGAAAAAGGTAAAGTGATCCTTATCCCATTAATCTCTAATTTTCGCCTTTGCTTAGCAGCTTCTTTCTCCTTAGGATTGGGTTGACTAGAATAGAGGATGCTTGGGCCTCCATGGCCCCCTTTGCGATGCAATCGATGAGAGAGGAGCCCATTTGGACTCCAAAGTGATTTTCATGCAATGAAATAAGTAGATATAGAGTAGTAAGTGAACAAAAATATAGCACATAACATTATTTCAGTTGTGAAATTATCAAACATTTGAAAGAGACAAAAGTATTGCCCTCAGATACGAGTATATGCTTATTCTCGAAAGAATAGAATCATCATTTGACGTCGACGAATCCTCATTTCAGACCGACCATTAGAATAGCCAAGCAAAGAGATATGACACTTATTTTCAATCAAAGGCAACATGCAGTCAGCCGAGACAAACATAAGCAATAAATAGCTTTGTTTTGTGACACAGTGAGCAGGAAGGGTAACAATTTCATGGCAACAGAGACAGATTGACTGTCTTAATATACTAAACCAGAAATGAAGAAGCAACTTATGATTTGCATCTCAAACTTAATATTACGTGGGGATAGTATGACCATTACGATTATCATAAACTGGGAACCAACAACCAAGAAGATCAATTCCACAAACATACATATGCGCTCATGATTTAACACTGGTTTCAACCTGAAACCAGCTCCAGTCACAAACAATCTCATTTATATCATAACAGTTGCATATTGAATCTGTATTATCCCAATAATTAGGTATCTTAATCAGTACAGTCATAGCAGGTTTGCAGTGAGGAGAATTAAACAAACGCAATCGAGCTTTAACATTTCAAGGTGAAAAAGCTTTTTTAAAGTCAGCATTTCATAGCAGATTCACAATGAGCAAGATCATACTAAACAACCTTGAACCAGACATAAACAGCTCAATACGTATCAATTCGACTGGCTCATCATAGGACAATATCACTACAGGGTCGATTCATAACAGTACGAATCTTACATCAACAACAGAATGCATTCAAGAAACCTCAACAC
>JAABOM020061790.1:0-10738 GCA_011800125.2 Solanum clarkiae
ACTCAAAATATTCTCAAAAGCTCTAAAAAAATTGCAGCGAAACCATTTCTACCGTTAGTTGACCATCTGAAACTATTAAAATTTTCAGAATTCCTATTCGAGCTTCCGAACCCCACTTGTTGACCAAAGTCAAACTTTGGCTCCGGTAACAACTAAAAATACAACTTTCGAATAAAATCTTCATTGTAACTCCAAATTAAGTTCTGCAAGTTTTTCCCAGACCATATTCACATTTAACTCCCAACTTTACCAAATTGGACCAACTAAGGACTTACGGGTTCTAATAGCGGACAGGACGCAAAAGTCAAATTCCTTCATCTGCGTGCCCTTGGAGCGTCGTGCCAGGGGAGCGAAAAGTTCTCTGGAAATTGCATTCTTGAAATTTCATAATTGCTAATTTTTCGCTCTTAAATTGGGATTAGACCCTTCTCCCCCTACGTTTGATCCCGTGAACAAGAATATGAAGTAGGATTTTTGATATCGTGCATGAATTTTGAGATATATGGAAATTATAATTTCAGACACTTTTGAGGCAGATTCTTGGGCACTTGTTAGGTCGTTTCACTAACTCTCTCATAACTATATATCACAATAGAAATGATGAATATGTGCTTATATGGTCTTATATTAGTCGATCCACATAAGTAAAGCATATGCCAAAATGGGAAGGTTCTCATAATGTTCATGTTAAAGCACTTGCCAAAATGGGAAAGTTCCCGTAAGGTAAGGTATAACCTATCCTGGGAAAGTAGACTACTTATTTACTCGGTGTAGAGGCAAACCAAAATTTGATGTAATAGTTTGGTCTTAGATGTCGATTATGTTCTTATTCCCACATATGTACATTAAGATTATGAATGGATTTAATGGTGCTTTTCTCATGATTTTTAAACTCGCATGCTCATGTATATTGTGTCCTTATCCTATTAGTTATGAGTATGCATATTGATATTGTTGAAATGTCCTTCGATTCATGACATGCCTACATAAGAATATACTAACGCATACTTCTTTGCCTACATGATCTAACCATGTAGAGACAGATGATGAGGCGACTATTCCATTCCGAGACTAGATTTGAATTCCGAGCTTGAAGACTTATTGATGAGTTCCCATGCTTTAGGAACAAGCCCCTTTATGATGGTTTTCTATTTGAGACTGTGTTATTTTCTTTTGATGTACATCTTGAGGGAAGCTAGTATGGTGTCACCCTAGACGTAACTGCACTCAGAACAATTACTGGTCCCAAGCGAACCACTTGGCATGGCTACTTACTCAGCAGAAGACTTAAATTATAGTGGAAGGACTTTAAGTAACAAAGTAAGATTTCTGAACTGTATAAATAAACTGAAATGAGAAGTATCTCAACAATAACAGAAACAGGGAAATCTAAAATACTTGTCACATAGTCTATGGAACCTCTACTAAAATAGTCTGAAACTACTACCCGGACAGGACCACGGTAGCCACAACTGAAAAGAAAGAAAATACTAGCAAAGAAACATAAATAATGACCCCAAGCCTCTGGCTGAGAAGAGGCCTCACCGGTAATCTGGATAGGTATCTGGTCCTTAAAGAAGCGACTGCTGAGGGACTCTGGCACCTACGTCAGTATCATAAAATGATGTAATTCCTAAGGACATCAGTACGTGGAATGTACGGTATGTAAAATGGCTAAAACAAAACTCAAGGTAATGCAATGCTTCTCAAAATACATAAAACATATCTCAGAATGAAGTAACATAGTAAAAAGTACTCTGTATGCTGAAGATAAACACATATCTTACTTTAACTTGGGGAGTTTCTCTAATGAACAATCACCACTATGAGTTTCGTGATGATACAGCGTCTTGTCCACGCTGCCAGAGCCATCTCGTACTTTGCCGGTGTAGGGGATGAAAAACTAGGGGAGTAGATCTATCCCAAAACTGGGTCATCTCAATGGCAAGTGAGGAATTGTACCTTGACACAATCCTATCCTATGCTGACTAGGTAGTTTATGAGTTCAAGTTATTAATTCTACTCTCACTCATATTGGTGCTCTATACTACTCCTAAAATAGTTTTTATAGTGCTCATAACTTAAAGAGTAAAAATTCTCAAAATGCTTCTCTAATCTTTTGGGACTTAGCCCAAATTTATCTTTCTTAAATTTTCTCAACTCATCTCATTCTCTTTGATTGAAGTTATATCAACACAAATGTCTCAAAGTCTTAACTTATTCTCAGCTATCTTGTAAATATAGAAACTTAAGTACTTCATAAACTTAACATCAAAACTATGCATATACAAATTTTCATGAAATATATGTAAGGTTCTCATGAATACAACAATACATGCAATCTTGTTTTAATAACTTAACTTCATGCTAAGATCAGTAAAAGACATGATTCTGTATCAAGAAGAGTAGATGAACAAATATTTTGACGAAATTGACTAGTACTAGAGGAAATCTTAATCTCATAATGTAAACATGATCTTGAATAGAACTTGGGGATTTTAGATGCTAAAATAATAATAAGATGACCTTTGGAGGGTCTTACATACCTGAGAACTCAAATTCTTGGAAGAATCTAAGAGATTCTTGAAAGCCCTAATTGGGTTCTTGATTCTGTGCTTGAGTTTTCTTGAAACTAGTCTAACCTTAATGAAGAAGTGAATGCATTTTTATGAATTACTCGGGTGAAACCCAACTAATTAATGTTTAAAGAGGGTGGGAATGGTCAGAACTACCCCTCTTTAAAAAAAGAAAAAGATTTTGCCTAATACTACATGTCCGCGTCGCGCCAGGGGCGTGGACATGTGTGTTTCGCCCTTTTTCGCGAAATTCGACATCCCATCAAAAAATAACAAAAAAACTTAAGTGTGGATTCGCGTCGCGCCTTGGGTGCGGATCCTCACTGCCTGGAAATCAATTAACGAAAATTTTATTTTAACTTGATTGCTCTAAAATCGAGTCGAGACTATTTTTTACTCAATTTTTTACGCTGATTGCAGATTCAGAAGCATGGGAAGATGCGTTATGCACATGGTTCTTTTCTAGGGGTATTTTGGAATTTCGTCAGGTATCACATATGCTATGTTCTAGGCCCTGCCAAGATCTTATGATGTAGAGACATGCTTTAGACACAAAGGATTGATGTATGTTCCCCTAAGGGAAACTATGACATTCTTAGTTTTATATACTTTTGCTTTCTTATTCTCTTATGTATGCTTATTTTACCTTATGAATGTTTATGATATGAACGCGAGGCTTGGATTGGATGCCTTCGGATGTCACATTCGTCGTGTCATGACTAGGCCCTAGGTTCGAATCGTGACATCTGGTTTGATCTTGCTTAATTTGAAATGGGATTAAGTGAATGCAAATATAAGCACAAAATAAAGAAACTAGTGAAATATATTTTCAAAAAAAAACTAATACTGTAAAAATACCTTAATAACAGGTTTATCTTTTTTAACTTGGGAATTTTTTAATCGCCTTTCAATGTTGTGCTAGATATTTTATGTAGGTTTTGAAGACTCTCCTCTGGTAATACTTTTTGCTTTTTTTAAAAAAATATGAATAGACAAAATTGAAATATGAATCATAAATAAAATTTGAATTCTCAAGTGAAGATCGATGAATCCACATTCCCCCCCCCCCCTTTTTTTGCCCCTTTTAGATTGAGAAGTTAAATTTTTCTCTAACATAATTTAGTTCTACAGGTTGAAGTTTGATTTTTCTTCACTTGTGTAACATTGTTCTTGACAAAAAATGTGAAAATTTAGTGACTCTATTTTAACTTGCATCTCATCTTTGACAAATCTAGAACTCTTTCCAGGTGTAAAAGAAGTTTTCTAATTTTTGTTCATAATGTTAAAGAATTCTGATGAAGTAATAAAAAAGAGACCGAGAAAGATGAAGCAAGAAAAATAATAATTTGTTCATTTTGAAAGTCTAGGGAATGCAAAATGTTAATGAAGATGAAAGAGAAAATTGAAAACCTCAAGAATGTAAAAGGTTAATAAAGATACAGGAGACTTAGTGAGAGACATACATGGAAAGTTGTGATAATGATCCTGAAAGAGAAAAATATGATTGATTGAGACAAATAAGAAAATGTGTGCAATTTAAAAATATCAAATCCCTTGATTATTGTATGAGACTATCATAGAAAAACAGAATACAAGTCCATTCTTGAAAATTTTAATTAAATATTAACTCTTAATAAAAATAAAATTAAATAATATAAAATAATACTGATCAGTTATGACTTGAAATTAAAATCTTAGTAGTAGTAATTATAAAATAGTATATTTAAAAGGTGTAATATGTACCGTTAAATTAATATATGGGGAATTTTTTTCTAAATAAAATTACTAACGAATTTAAATTCAATAATTGGGAAAGAGTCTAAAATGTCGTTGAACTATTGAAATTTTGGTACAAAAATATACTTCATCCATCTATTGTACCTAAAATGTCTCTGTCATCTATCTTTAGATCTAAAAATGCACTTTATTAACCTTTTTTGCTCACTTATACCCTTGAAACTAACAATTCCTTTTTCAAAAAAAAAAATTATTATGTTTCATTTTCTTTTAGGATAAAGTAAACCTCCATACTCAATTCTTTTTTTACCAAAAAAATCTTATAAATTTTATTTTATTTTTTAAAGTTTGTTTTGAGGTTATAAAGAAAGATATTATTTTGATTTGGACAAAATATGTGGAAAAATGTGATTAAAAAAATAAACTAATAATTTTATTGTAGTTTTTTTTTTTAAAAATAAGTTTAGGGCCATGAAGAAGGTATATCTTTTTGTATTTAATAAATTATGAAAAAATATAAAAATCTAAAGTTATAATAATACATATTTTGAATTATTAAAAAAATTACACATACTTGTATTTTATGTAGACAAAATAATTAATTTTTTAAAAAACAAAATGATTTATTAAAATCGATTTAGCCTTCTTTAATTTTTTTATTTAATCAAATTCGAATAGTTTTTTATTATTTTTAATATAACATTAGAAAACACAAAAAGTTACTCTTTGGATAAATTAAATGTTATGCCGAAAAAGGCTTTTTGAAAAGAAAATTCAAAAATCAGTTTAAAAACTTAATTAAATAAGTGAAAACTAATTTTTTTTGAATTTTTAAAGGAAAATAGAGTCGCCACCTAATTTTAAAGATAATTAGGAAACCAATAAAATATTTTAAAAGACCTAACAGAAAAATCTTTTAGAATTTAGAAAAAAGGATTCGGGCTCACATTTCCACTTCGAGAGGGTTTTACGCACTCGAAATGGCCGCTAAATGCGGTTATCTGACGATTAAGAAAATTTGACTAATTTTGATAAAAAAAAATGATTGATTCTGCCAATAATTAAAAATTTGATTACGTTTTTAAAAAAAAAAGAAAATTATGTTTGAAAGGATTTAACTAGACTAAATATGACTAAAAGGATCTTATAAAATCAAGTTAAGTTATATCTTTTATCTTTTCTTATATCGTTTTTACCAACCTAAAAATCTACCTCTTTTTGTTTTAATTCTTATAAATTTCTTAAATAAAAGAAGAACATAATAAACCCTTACTTTTTCTTTTTAAAAACCTTTTGTTATTATTTTTTTATGCCAAAATATTCTAAAATCAAACGAACATAACATAAACGATTTCAGTGCTGGAGAATTTAATTAAGTTAGAATCAAATAGCGAGTGTTAGAGTTAGACAAATGTCACAAGCAATAAATATACAATAAGTCCAAATAAACAATATTGGGCTTGACAAGCCCAATTCTTCGAACACTTATACTATTTCTATATGTTTGGGCCTGCCTAGCCTATTAAGATTCTTCAGCTGATACTCCAACGACTGACTCGAAATAGGAAGGGTCGGGCCTCTGTGGCCCCACAAAGATGCAGAAGAGGATGGAGGAATCCCAATGGACTCACGAACGAGGGTTCATACAAAGAAAAGAAAAAATAAATTAGTATGTGAATAAATGAGTTAATTAAGACACAACATGTATCCATTTAAGAGTAATTCCATCATTTAGCAGCTGCACTTTAATAAGGTAAAGAATAGAAGAAAAGCAACAGGTGCAACAAACTCATTAACATATCAACATTTATGTTCATATAGCGACACAAATCAAAGGCATGAAACCAATGGTCTAAGCAGGCTACAACATGTCAAAGACTCTCAAACATTAGTAGATAAAATAAACAGCTATAAATCAAGGAGAACATGTGTAGAATTCTTCTAACAGCAATTCTGGAATATTTTGATATGAATGAAGCAACATTGGACCAACAAAATATGAACTTAAAATAGTTTCACGACAGGACCTGAATAAGAGAAAGGGTTCTGTTCAAATCTAACATGAATCATGTGTGCGTTAATCAACAATAAAACTTTATCTTTAAGTAGTTTCATAACATAGAAAAAAAAAGCTTGACAAAACAAATACACTTCAGTAAACTAGAAAAATAGAGAAGAAAGCAGCGGGCCTTTAACCTTTCCAGTAGTAGAGGCATGTACGTTATTACTTTCAACCCAAAGAACTCAGATTTCAGGTAAAGTTTAGCAGAAAACCCAAGTAAACGACCTCTAAAGCATATTAGATAATTTGTGTTCACAAGAAAACAGGTAAAGGCCTCTTAAGGGAGCACAAAGTTTGAACATTAACATATTTTTTGAGAAGTGATATCAATTCTACTTAGTCTCCATTCACTTAACAAGAAACAGGAGGGGTAATCACAACGTGTTCACAATGAACTTAATATCCTTCGCCATTAGCTTCACACTTAAATAAAGCAACAGTAATATTATTTTGGCATAGAAAGCAGTTTGATCTTGAAATGAGAAGCTTAAACGAAGAACAAAGTCATGCCTCCTATACTTTGAATCACTATCGATACAACAAATTATGTATATGCCAATTTCAAACCCCCAGGAATTCAGATAGAACTTCAGCAAACAGACCACACTTTGAACATTATAGCAAGTACTTGAAAGACTAAACCATTTTCATATTAGCCTTAACTCTTATCAAGATTAACAGCAAATAAAATGATAGTAACAACAAGTTATACAGGGTGCATTTGCCAAAACGAGCTGACTGCCTGCTTTAAGAACTAAAACCATTATTTAAACAAATCGATAAACTCAAATTATTTGGCGTTACAACATATTCCTGAAAATAAAATATTTCGATACTAGTTTGATTTTTAGCAATTTGTCAATGAATCAATACGACATCAACCACATCACAAACACAGCCTCGAGAAAGTCTTAACGACCAAACAATAACAATACCACCATTACAGGGGCATTTACAGCCAAGAACCAGACAATTGCAAGCAGAAATTCACACTTCACATTCAAAAATAGTCACAAAATTTTAATATTAAGAAACGAGATTGAATATTACCTTCGTCAGGTCAGCGAACTGGGACGACGAGCTTGACAAAGCTTCAATACCACCAGAATAAGAGTTGTGTCGATGCTTCTCCCATTCGAACACGCATGATTTCGGCTTCGAAAAGATTCAAATTTATGAAAAATTAAAGTAAAGACACTCAAAGATTTGATTAAGGATGGCTTGTAGGGATTTGATTAGGTTTTTCTAAGGTTTTTGATTTGATTGTTGCTGGCTACACTACTATGCTTTTTTTTTTGAATCGTCCCCCCCTTCCCCCAAAGACAAAGAAGAGGATCAATTTATAGTGGCGAATTTGGATTCCAACGAATAGATTAGACAAAAAGGAGTGGGATTCATGTGCGAGGATCGAATGTCAGGTGTTGTGCGCTTGTCAGAGCTTTGACAGCTGAAGCGGCGCACGCATGGGGACAAGAACGTTAGGGTGCGGCGCATGTTTGGTGGGGACAAGAACGTTGGGGTGCAGCGCATGCGTGGGGACAAGAACGTTGTTGGCTCGAGGTCGGTCGCGAGATGAAAAAGAGAAGAAGAAGAAGAAGAAGAAGAAGGCGGGTTGAGGGTTTGAAGAAAGTAGACCTCAAGGAGAAGAAGAAGATGGTTAGAAGGGGAGGGTGAAAAGGAGAATGGGCATGGCGGCTAGGGTTTGGTTTGGAAGGGAAAAGGAGAAAAATGGGGAAGAAAGAAGAAAGGGTCGGGTATATGGGATGTTGGGGCGCGTGGACCCCACGTGCGAGTTTTTTTTTTAAAAATAATTATTCAAAAATTGTTAAAAATAAAATAAAGCCCCAATGATTATTTGGACATCGTGGAGGGTAAAAATTGGGTGTCAACAGCTGTCCCTTTCTTTAGATGCGATCGATGAAAGAGATTATGGATAAAGAAACTTGACTAACTCAATTTTTAGCCGAACACGCTTCATCTTATGAAATACTGGCTTTGAGACTTAAGGAGAGAATGTTGGAATGCAACAGAGTTTTCAAAATTGAGCCTGCCTACACATCCTTTGGACTCAGGAATCAGGCTGCCTGTAGTTCGACTCTATTGATCGAAGAGGAAATCTCTTATTTGGAGATGACCTCGGGTTCAGAAGGAGTGACAAACAAGTTGAATTGTGAAAAAGAAGCTTTCAACCTCTTAATCATAAATGTGGAGCTCTTCACGTTCATAATTGAGAACTTTCATGGACATAACTTCAAAATTCTTGGTATATTGTCACTTGGATTGGAGAATTGCCTTCGGTGAGAGTTGAGGTTATCTAAAGGAGGAATTGAAAATAAACTAACTAACTCACAAAGATTCCCACATACCTTCTGACAAGGTGTGGTTAGATGGTGGTAGTATTCGCTCCAAGCTCGTGTCCGAAGGGTCTGACGTCCCCTTTTCAGACTATGTCCCAATTCGCTGCTAAGAAAAAGTTCCATGTTGTGCTGCGTCCTATTTGATGACGTCCACACCTGTCGTTTGTTTTGAGATTTTATCCTTTCAAATGTTTTCGACATGGCTAAAACAAAATATTAGCAAAATATAATTTGAGCTAGAAATGACATCTTTTACCGCTTTCTGGAATTTCGGCATTTCGCTTTCTGGGATTTCAACATTCCGCTTTTCTGGAATTTTGGCATTCCGCTTTCTGGGATTTCGGCATCCTGTTTTTCTGGAATTTTGGCATTTCGTTTTTCTGGAATTTCGGCATTCTGCTTATTTCTAGAATTTTGGCATTCCATTTTTCTGAAATTTCGGCATTCCGCTTTTTGGGATTTCGGCATCCTGTTTTTCTGGAATTTTGGCATTCTGTTTTTCTGGAATTTTGGCATTCCGCTTATTTCTGAAATTTTGGCATTCCATTTTTTTGGGATTTTGGCATCCCGCTTTTTCTGGAATTTCGGCATCCCGCTTTTTCTGGAATTTCGGCATTCCATTTTTCTGGGATTTCAGCATCCCGCTTTTTCTGGAATTTCGGCATTCCATTTTTCTGGGATTTCGGCATTCCGCTTTTTCTGAAATTTCGGCATTCTGTTTTTCTGGGATTTCGGCATCCCGCTTTTTTTTAAAATTTCGTCATTCCATTTTTCTGGGATTTCGGCATCCCATTTTTCTGGAATTTTGGCATTCCACTTTTTAATAAATTTCTACAAAATTTTCCTGCGAAAATCTTCCTGCAACCACTGAAAACTTCTTAGTTTCTCAATAAATTGATCTTCGTTGAGTTGTTGGGGGATTGGAGAGAGACGGAATTGTTTGTGTTCCAGCTATTCTATTGTAGATGAATCCTGCGAAAATATTTTCCTGTGAAACTTTTCCTGCATCCACAAAATTCGTTAGTTTAAAATGAACTGATATGTGTTGATTCTTCAGTCGTCTGCTCCTCGTCTTGTCCTGGTGATTTACTTTGAGTTCTCACCACTCAGTAGACAGAAGGTAGAAATACACCTGTTTGACTTTTGACATAGATTCCTTGATGTGTCGTGCTTGTCTTGAATTTTGGTCAAAATGGGAGTCCTTAAGGCAGCTTTTAGACTTTTAATGATGCTTAGCAAAATTTTGAGGGTAACCTCAAAATTTCTGTCCCAGTTTAGACGTAGTCTGGATTGACAATTAATCAGGTACACTTTGAGAATTCTTGAGATCTTTTCTCAAAAATTCCGTCCCAATTGAATTTTCATTGTGCTCTAACTTCAATTTGTTGTAGTAGACTTCCTTGTTCAGAATTTTTGATTTCCTTTCAAAAATTCTATCCTAGTTTAAATGTTGTCAGATATTGATAACTAATCAGAATTACTTTGAGAATTTTTGAGAAGGATCTCAAAAATTCTGTCCCAGTTTGAAGTTTAATCAAGCTTTAAAACGCAGTTTATCGTAGAAGACTTCTTTGTTCAAAATTTTTGAGTTCCTTTCAAAAATTCTGTCCCAGTTTCCTTTATGGGAATATAACCGAGCCATTGTGGCGCCTACGTATCCCGTTGAGGCAGGAATCAGGTCAAACGTAGTTCCCCTTTGGGAAACAGACCAAAAATATAAATTTTGAATAAAAGTGACCGAGGCTGACATAGGCCGCCTACGTATCTCATTCTTGAGAATTCAGGTCAAACGTAGTTCATTACAAATAAGCAACGAATGATTACAAGCAAATGATGCGGTTACAAAGGAAGGATTATAATCAAAAGATGCGATTACAGGAAAAGAAAGCTTCAAATCTCCTGCCATAGTGCCTCTTGGTAGCATATAGACGCCGATTGCAGTGGGTAAATCTTGTCTTGCACCAATCTTCTACTTAGTTGGTGATGTTCTCCCCATGGTCAGGTAA
>JAABOM020061791.1:0-10737 GCA_011800125.2 Solanum clarkiae
AACAATCTCCCACTTGGACCACATATATTTCTTGAAGAATCATACATAGATGAAACTTTATTGTGCACAAACTTTTGTTATCTTAATTCAAATATTTCAAACCAATCTGGTCCATCGATAATACCAATATTGGATCAAAGAGGTTTTTGCAACATATATTCGTAACTAAACCCATTAATGGTCACAAGTATTAGCAATACCAATGACATAGATCAAATACGAAAATTACATGCAAAATGATCTAAACCATGTCTATTTCCAATTGGTCCTACGTAATTACTTTAACAGTCCAAAATCACTTTCTTATTCCTTGTGTAATATCACAAAAAAAGTTAATATCTTTATTTTCAGAGTTATTAATAAACACATGAAATTCATAAATTTTATAAAACTTTATTCTGTACAGAAAATAAACCTTATCATGTCAAAAACATAAACAATATACAAACTCCCACTAAAATGACTCATCATCAAATCTGACAACACCCGTATGAGCCACATGCCCATAAAATACTTTAGGCGGTAGACCTTTTGTGATCGAATCCGCAATCATCAAGTTTGTACTGATATAATCAATTGACACAAGACCATTCTGAACTCTTTCCTTTACAACAAAAAATTTAATGTCAATATGCTTTGACTTTGACGAACTTTGATTGTTCTTCGAATATAACTCAGCAGATTTATTATTACAATAAATTTCAATTGTCTCTTTTTACCAATGACAATTTATAGTCCAGTGATAAAATTTCTTAGTCATATTCCCTGATTTGATGCTTCATAGCAGGCCACAAATTCAGCTTCTATGGTAGATGAAGCTATCAATGCTTGTTTTACACTTTTCCATGAAAGAGCTCCTCCATCCAATATGAAAACATAACCTGCTGTAGATCTCCTACTATCAAGACATCCAGCAAAATCTGAATTGGAATATCCTACGATCTCCAGGTGATCTTGCCTCCGATAAGTGAGCATGTAATCTTTAATTCTTTGAATATACCTCATAACTCTTTTTGCTGCTTTCGAATGATCCATTCCCGGATTACTTAAATATTGTCCTAACATTCCTACTGTGTATGCTATATCTGGATGCGTACAAACTTGTGCATACATAAGACTTCCCCTTACTGATGCGTATGGAATTTTGTCCATCTCTTTCTTTTCTATGTCCAAATTTAGACATTGTCCTAAACTAAATTTATCATCTTTTGCCACAGGTGTATCTCTTGGTGCGCAATTTTGCATGCCAAATCTACTTAGAACCTTTCAATATAAGTCTTTTGCAACAATCCAAGTATGTTTCTAGTACGATCTCTATGGATATCTATACCCAAAACATAGGATGCCTCACCAAGATCTTTGATTTCAAATTTGCTAGATAAAAATTTATTGGTTTCATGCAATAAACTTATATCATTACTTGCCAGTAGAATGTCATCTACATATAGCACAAGGATGATAAATTTTCTCCCACTGAACTTGAGATATATGCATTGATCAACGGTGTTTTCCTTAAAATCAAAAGAGGTTATCACTTGATTAAACATTCAGTACCATCGACGGGATGTTTGCTTTAAGCCATATGTGGACTTCTTAAGTTTGCATACAATGTGCTTTGATTTTGAGATTCAAAAGTTTTTGGTTGCACCATGTATATTGTTTCTTCAATATTTCCACTGAGAAAAATAGTCTTTACGTCCATTTGGGTGTAGCTTTAAGTCATAATGAGCTACAAGTGTCATAATGATTCTCAAAGAGTCTTTTGATGAAACTGACGAAAAAGTCTCTTTAAAATCTATGCCTTCCTTTTGAATGAATCCTCTGGCAACTAGATGAGCTTTGTATCTCTCAATATTACCTTTACGTCATTGTCTTTCATATATTTCATGTTATCTTTCATGATATTGATCTATCTGACAGAGTTTTGATATAATTTTTCTTGACTAACAGTTATAGGATCATCTTCGAATTCCACGTCAAAATCATGTTCTTGGAGATAAACGACATAGTCATCAGAAATCATATTTCTCCTTTCTCTGTTGGATCTTCTTTTAAGCACTTTAACTTGAGGTTGTTGAACATGAGGTGATATCATTATATTGTCTACCAAATCCTAATCCATAGGTTGAGAAACATTTGGAACCGATATCATTTTGTTTTCTATGTAATCCTGATTTACAGGCTGAAAAATATTTGGTAAAGTGACCATATCATTTTTAGTAGTAGAATCGGTATCATTAAATACCTCTTCAAACACAATTTGTTTGTTTTAACTTTTTCCCCCATAATAAACGTCCTCAATAAATTTGGCATTCTCTATCTCGAAAAAGGATCTATTTGAGGGGTCATAAAATTTAAAACCTCTCGACCTTTCGGAGTAACCCACAAAATAGCAATTAATAGTTCTTGAATGCAGTTTCTTTTCATTAGGCTTGTAAGGCCTTGCTTCGGCTGAACATCCCCAGACATGTAAGTGCCTAATACTAGGATTTTTACTAGTCCACAACTCGTATGGGGTTTTAGCTACCACTTTACTTGGAACTCTGTTTAGTATGTAAACTGTAGTTTTAACGCTTCTCCCCAAAGTGATTCAGGTAAAGAATAATGATTAATCATACTTCTTACCATATCTTTTAGAGTTTGATTTCCTCTCTCAGATACACCATTTTGAAGCGGAGTTCCTGGCATAGTGTATTGAGGTACAATTTTACACTTTGCTAGATACTTTGCAAAAAGTCCTGGACGTTGTTCACCTGAACCATCATATCTACCATAGTATTCTCCTCCACGATCAGGTTTGATAGCTTTAGTTTTCTTGCCTAATTAAGTTTCAACTTCGGCTTTGAAAATTTTGAAAACATCCAAATATTGTGACTTCTAATGAATTAAATAGATATAGCCATAATGGGAGTAATCATCTATAAAGTTGAAAAAATATTGTTGACCATTTCATGAAGCCGTAGGGAAAGGACCATAAATATCCGTATTTATCAACTTTAAAGGTTCCTTACTCCTATAAGTACCTATTTTTCTTAAATTTGTTTGTTTTCCCTTGATGCATTCTATACAAATTTTTAAATCTAATAAATCAAGGGAATCAAGAAACAAGCCTTTGTATTCTTTGTTTTGAAATATGACCCAATCACTTATGCCATAACATTGATGAATTCTCATTTATTAATCTACGGTTAGTACCAAAATTACTAGAATGCAAGTTTTCATTATTGTATGAGGCTTGATGATTTAATTTATATAATTTATCAATCAGAATATCAGTCCCAATAATATTAGAGTTCAGAGAAATACTATAACTTCCATTTCCGATAGAACAAGTATATCCAGATTTGTCCAAACAAGAAATAGAAATTAAATTCCGTTCAAATGATGGTACAACAAATGTTTCCTCTAATTCTAAATAGAAACCAGTATATAATAGAATTCAGAAGACACCAATAGCCTCCACAGGTGCTTTATTTCCATTACCTACATAGATGTATCTTTCAGCATCAATTGGATTTCGACTCCTTAGGCAATCCTGCATAGTGGCACTTATATGAGTAGTTGCACCCGAATATATCCACCAAGTGTCACTAGATACCATAGCCAAATTAACTTCTTAACAAAAAAAATTGAGAAGTTTAGCTTTCTTTTCATGCCAAGCAGCATACTTGAAACATTCTTTCTTCTTGTGACCAAGTTTCTTACAAAAGAAACATGGCTTCTTTTCCTTAGTATTAGATGTTTCTTTATCTACAGTTTCTTTAATTTTGCTCCTTTTTCGCCTATGTGAAACGGTTTTATTTTCAGAGGTAGATGTCAAATGAGCACTTTCAATCTTTTTTTGTTTAAGTTTGTCCTCTTCCTGTACACATTAAGTATAAGCTCATTCAAAGTACATTTTTCCTTTTGAGTATTAAATGAAACTTTGAATTGACCGAACTGCGCAGGAAGGAAGATCAAAATTAGGTGCACAAGTATGTCATCAAACAATTCAATCTTAAAGGCTCTGCGTTTTGTCACAAGATTAGACATTTCCATAATGCACTCCTTTATGTTTCCTTTACCTTTATATCGATGAAACAATCTTGTTAAGAATAATACTTGTTTCAACCTTTTCGTTGGCAGCGAATTGGTCTGCGATTCCTTTTAAGAAACCTTTAGCATCCCTATTCTCTATTATACCGCCTATTTGGGATTGCAGAATTGAGTGTTGCATCATCATTAAGCTCATGCGATTTGATCGTTTCCACTTCTCGTATGCAGACTTTTCTTCATTAGTGCTAGTTTCATTCAAGTCCACAGGACGATCAAATCTTAATGCATAATCAAGAGCCATGCAGCCAAGCACTATCATAATGTGCTCTTTCCATTTCTTAAAGTTTGTGCCATTAAGCACCGGAATGTTATTCATATTGACAAATATTAAAGACACTATAAGATAAAAGAAATAATGCTCATAATTAACAATCGAATAAATCATGTATATGTGAAGATAAAGCAAATCAAACACAACAAAAGTAATAATCATAAATAATTTATAATACATTTATCAAACACACAGACATATACATAAAAGTGGGCCCATCTCAAGATACCTAGAACAACGTTATTATTTAGTCTTTGGACAGAAATAATAACTTGTAATTGGTACTCTTATACATAGTTCATAAATACTAATTACTAAAACGGCCTAACAAATATGCCTTTCATTGAACCGACATATTATTAGTATGTATTCTAAATGTATCACATATTCATGACTATCCATAATCTGGACAAAATAATTTTCTTTGGGATAATTATTTTGCATAGATAAAACGTATTTCTATGTTCAAAGTAAATAAATTTCAAATAATAGAGGTTACTTTGACAACATATTATTTTCAACGTATTTACTTACGAACTAGAAATATAAATAAAATAATAACATAACATAAACTAAAATTGAAAGGTTACAAGCATGACCAAATTCGATCATTCAAAATAATTGCAGTAACCCAAAAATTACTTCTCAAAAAAAGAAAAAAATATATTCTTTAGAAGTTTTACATAAAATATCGCTTTGCAACAAGCAAGTAAAGAATTTTTTTTCACAGTTAGACATTATAATTACTATTCACATTTATTGCCCCAAAATTATTATTATTATTATTTCATATGTAAATCTTTCTCTGTATATAAAATCGAAAGTAAAACTTTACTCAATCTTACAGAGAAAGAAGAAGAAGCAAGATGAAACAATAAACAATTCCTTAAAAAAAATTAGCGAAAGACTACCAAAGTGAAAAATTTTTCATTTCAATTTATTAAATTTGGCAGAAACTTGTTCCATAAAATTGCATTAGCATCTGTCTAATAACTTAACAAGACTATGACTCTGATACCACATGTTGAAAAACTTGAAGAAATCACCCAAGATCACAAGTGAATCACTAGACATGAACATCAATATATAAGAAAGATAAGAACACTAACCTTGTTCCATTACAATAAATTATTTGAAGAACTTGATCTTCTAAACCTTGATGACTGTTTTGTAGTGTTCTTTTTCTAAGATGGGGAGAAAGAGAAAAAGTTGTCTTCTGATTTAGGGACCAAGTATTTAAAGATTTTGCAATACCCTTTCATGAAAGATATGCTTTTTCATGAAAGATACGTCTTTTCAAGAAAGGTGCTTTTTCTAATAAGTTTTCATCATAATTAAAAGAAAAGGTTAATGGATATTTATATATTTATGCCCAAATATATATAATACTTTATTAGATAAAAAAAGAGGGCTAATTTAATGATAGCATATCTATGTATAATATATTAATATGTGAGTCCACAAATTAAAAATTACTAATAAGTGTTCCTTTGAGAAATACTTGTAGAAGTGGAGATCATTGAGTTACAGAGAAATACCTTAGTGTAGATACGGAGATCCTTGAATTACACTTTCGATGGCTTGATCCTTCATAATTTCCTTTTGTTTCCCGTGTATTGGTGAACTTGTTATATTCTCATTGTTAAGATTTTTGGGAGTATCTTTTTTTTGTCCGAGGTCTTAGTCGAGGATCAACAAGATTCTAGGTTAGTTTCTATGTTTTAGGAGCAATATGTTTTGTTTTTGTATCTTAGGTTGTTATAGGCTATTGTTTATATCCTGGTGATGGATGCATTGGATCAGAATTCATTCTCACATGTTCTGTAGTATGATCCCAGAGCATGCATTTGCTTTCACTACCATTTTTTAGAAAGTTCGGTTTTTCCCTTTTATATTTTTAAACCTATCATTTCATAGGAGTCATACGACCTTTACTACTTGATGAAGGGATTTTTTAGACAAAGAGGTATCAAAGATGTGCGAACTTTTACTTAACTGGTCAAAGAGTGGCTAATCCTTTCTATGTTGTTATGGCAATATGTATATATCCAATCATCATGATGAAGCATATCTAAGAGGATTAATTGGAAAGTCCTCAATCAGGATCAGGCAGGTATATATAGACTTTCTGAGTTCCTTATGGATTCCTCTATCTGTGTGATCCATCGAGACTGGGGTTAGGTGCATATACTTAGTATAAGGTTATTGGCACTAGGGCAACACTAGTTTTATTTCATAAGTTGTATTCATATGAATCGCTTATCACTAGCATAATTGGTTGTTGATTGTACTTTATTAATTATAAAGCTGGGTTATGTTTATTGTTAATGTACCTAGTGGGCCTATAGGGGCTCGGTGAGATTATTGTTGATTGTTTATGTTCTTGTGGCAGCATCAATGATGGTCTTAAGATATAGAAGATACTGCCTTTGTTTCTTTCTATTTGATACTTTTAGATGGAGTTTGTTTATTTTTGGTGTTTATGGTGGTTTGTGGTTTTCTTGCTAGTAGACCTCCTTAGTAGATTCTTCTTACCATGAATAGGTTTGGGATAGCAACTCCGGTACGTCCTTTTGTCCTCGCTACCTTTTTTTTTTAATCATGTACTGTTATTGCTTGCTCTCATTTCTTTAGCTACTTGTAATATATGATCCTTTCTTGCCTGCTTTTTTATGTGCATTGTCTTTATGCCTATTTACTGACTACCATTTGTTTGTATTAATACACATTTTTGCACCCTACAGATCATAGTATGAATTCTCGTCTTTGATTATGCCTTTTGTGGAGAAACTCTTAGGTTTAGAGATTTGAGATGAACTCTCAACATACAGAGTTGCCAATCTCTTTCTATTTTGTCTTAGAACTAGTCTTTATTCCGTACTGAGAGTCAGTTATGTATATACGTATTTACTTTGTACTCTTTTATTTATTAACAACTTGAATGGCGACTAATACAGGGTCTTAGATGTATTTATGTATACTAGTTTTTGGGAACGTGCGTTATACGTTTGTCCCTTATTACTTCATAAAATTTATATATGATCGACTTTATGTTGGTTACAACTATTTAACGCGTATCATTTTCTGTCCATAAAATATGATCCGAATAATATACCATTGTTGACATAACACTTTGTGAGTTTTCAGACTTTTCTTAAGTCTTGACTTTCAAATTTGCTCACTCCCAAAGCCACATACAGCACTTCTCCAACAAATTTGTTCTTGAGTTTTTCTATGCCTTTCTATTTATTTTTTAATGCACAATTAGTGTACAATATCATCTCTTTCATGTAAATTTCAAATGGTTTCTTGCAAAAAAAAAATATGCTGGAAAAGAAAGGATGGAAAAAATAAAAATAGGGAAAAGAAATGTGAAAATGAAAAATTAAAGAAATTGTTACTATACTAAAGCTTTCTTGTACTACTATTACCGGATAAACTGCACTACTACTATTGCAAACATAAATATAAGGATAAAATACAAAGACTCAATATAAAGATCGTAGAAAACAAAAAAACTTGGCAACGATATAATTGATTGAGGCAGGAACAGAGAAGTAAGCATGGAAAATAGCAAAGATGCATTAGCAACACTTTACTTATTGAAGATTGAATAATTTTCCTTACTCTCAGAAAATGGTATTTCCAAGTATGAATCAAATGAGTTCAAATCTGGTGCCTTTAATTGGAAAATGATCATTCATCCTGACGGAGATGTAGATGGACAAGGCCATATATCTGTATACTTGGCTGTTATTAGGAAGAGTTCCTTACATGCTATTTGGGAGGTGAATGCCTCATTTAGCTTCTTGATATTCAATCAAATTCATGACAACTATACTGTAATGAGAGGAATGGATAGGCGTTTTGCAATATCAAGACAGAATGGGGTTTCTCGAAATGCATCTCTCATGAAATATTTAAAGACCTCTCTAACGGTTACCTTGTAAATGATGAATGCATCTTTGAGGTTGATGTATATGTCATCAAGAACCAGGAAATAGGTGAATGTATGTCCTTATTGAATGACACCAAGCTTTACAAGCACGAATGGAAGGTTACTGAATTGTCAAAATTGAGTATATTCTGAAGAGTTTAGTGCTGAAGGTTATAAATGGAAACTATTGTTATATCCTACAGGTAGTAGCGGACAAAATGGACAGAGTATCTCCATTTTTCTTTTATCAGTTGATTCTGAAGGATTCGATCTGTGTCAGGGCAAGATTTAGCATATCTGTCAAAAACCATATTAGTGGTGAACATCACAAGATGAGTGGTGCTGCACATTGGTATTCAGTTACTTCATATAGTTGGGGCTGGCCATCATTTATGCCATGCTGTGAATTCAATGATCCTAAAAATGGCTTCCTTATTGAAGACTGTTGCATTGTGGAAGCTGAGGTTTCTGTAGTTGGTGTTGTTAATTGTTTAACTTGATCTTTGGATTCTGACTTTAGTGGGCCAGAGTTCTTGAACTATGCTTGAAATATCTCTTTGTTTCCTTTGTTGCAGAATTGAGATCTTGCAATTTAAACTTTGATCATTTTACAGGTGCCATTAAAAAAAAAAGATTGAGGCAGGAAGAAGTCAAATACATCAGGGAGGTAATGACATGCTGTTGTGGAAATTTATATGGAGCAATGTTATAATGATGGGAAAATAGAGCTGCAAAAGAGGGGACTTAATTCCTATTAAGAAGCAATTTGAAAGCACACGTGACTGTTATGTTGAGGGAGGGTAATTAATTGTTATTAAGATGGAATTTACCATCCAATAACTAATACAATGGGCAAAATACTGCACAACAATGGGGTTGTTCAACTTCAAATAAGTGACCTAAACATAATCATTAAAATAGGACTTTATAACACCTACAAACGTGTAGTGTAGCATTAAAATAGCAATTGAGATTTATTATTTAATTAATTTTAGCAATAACTAATCAGATGATTTGTGTCTTTTTATTAAGAGTGGGATAATATGGTTTGATCATTAAAATAGGACTTTAAACGCCTAAAAACATGTAGTGCAGCATTATAATAGGAATTAAGATTTATTATTTAATTAATATTTTTAGCAATAATTAATTAGAGGATTTGTGTCATTTTTATTAAGTGTGGGGGTAAAATGTTAATCCAACTTTGAAGGTTAGAGCTTCCCATTTTAATGGTTAATGTTCTCTCTTTTTGCTTTATTTTTTATGAATTTCTTATTATCTTCTACATTTTTTGCTTTTGTTGTGATAGCTCATTGCATCTGGCTCTGGGCTATAGGTTTAACTTACCTATTAATATGATCTAGCAGGTGTCATCATGACACGAGAAATAAGGCCATGATAGATTAGTACTAGAGCTTTAGGTTCCTTGGTATCATTGGTATGAGAACTAGTTCCCAGTAGAGTTTTGTAGATTGGTGCAGAGACATCTGTATCATATCATTAGGAGGCTATAGGTGATTTTTAGAAAATTCTATCCTTGGCTCCTTATCGTGTACCTTTGCTTTGATTAACCTCTAGAAGTGGTTTTTTGAATTCACCCTCTATTAGACGAATAGCGTAAGGTAATTGATGGATGTGAATGGAGCATAAACATATACTACCTGAACTTTAATACTTGTTTAGGATAGAGAGCCATAGTTAGGCCTAGACCTAGAGTTTGGAGATGTTTTTTCTCATCCAAATAGGCTAGCGGTATCCTAGGCTTCAATAACGTTAGTGAAGATGTTTTTTCTCATCCAAATAGGCTAGCAGTATCCTAGGATTCAATAAGGTTATTGGAAACCTCAGCCCCTTGAGATTCAATATTAAGAGTTTCAAGTCTCCTTGAAGATACGCCACGTGTTGGAGTGGTTCTTAGAACATCAAGGGATTCATAGCACAGAGTTAGATCTGTAGGACGCCAACAAAATTCTTTGTTAGTTTTTGACTACGTGATCTGGTTTTTGAGTGAGCTAGGCATACTCTTATGATATTTCTTACTGAGAAAGAGTTGAGTCGAGGGTTTGTTGGAGGATTGACTTTACCACTTCACCTAGAATTAGCACATTTGATAGTGATTGGAGGCTTTAGAGCATGTATATGTTGAGACTTATAGAGTTAGTAGTAGTATGTCACGACCTAACTTTTTGGGTCATGATAGCGCCTGTAAGATCCCGCCTACAGGCAACGCAACCCAACCCAAGGTACCTGTCCTGAATCACTAAACATGGTAACACTAGCAATATACTAATAACACAACCACAACCTTCCCAAAACCTGAAGTCATCAACACAGAGCTACTATAGACCCACGCACACGCAATAATAATAATAATAATAATAATAATAATAATAATAATAATAATAATAATAATAATAATAATAATAATAATAAT
>JAABOM020061792.1:0-10736 GCA_011800125.2 Solanum clarkiae
TTTCTTGCAGGTGGGTTTAGTCAGTAAAACAGAGGAAACTCTGTCGAAATTTCGGTAGAATTATCGGACCTTCGTATATGGTGTTGGGTTTTAAATCAGATCTAAGTGCCTAATCGGCACTAGTCATGACCCGGGGTTCGGGTCGTGACATGGACTCCAAGGCGTGTCTCCAAACCTCCAATCTATCATTAATTTTAGCCCGAGTGTCATCAATCAATACTATGTCATCTGCAAAAAGCATACACCACGGGACCTCCTGTTGAATAGATCATGTCAGTTCATCCATCACAAAGGCAAGCAGAAAAGGGCTTAATATGTATCCTTGATGAAGTCCCATCTCAACAGGAAAATACTCTGAGTCTCCTCCCACTGTTCTTACTCGAGTTTTGGCTTCGTCGTACATGTCCTTTATCACTCTAATATATGCCATCAGGACACCTTTCACCACTAAGAACCACCATAGGACATCTCTCAGTACTTTGTCGTAAGCCTTCTCGAGATCAATAAACACCATATGAAGGTCCTTCTTACTTTCCCTATACTTCTCCTCTAATCTCCGAATAAGATGAATAGCTTCAGTAATCAACCACCCGGCCCTGAATCCAAATTGATTCTCTGAGATAGACACTACTTTTCTCACCCTCATCTCCACCACTCTCTCCCAGACCTTCATAGTGTGACTCAGCAGCTTAATACCCCTGTGATTGTTACAGTTTTAAATGTCTCTCTTATTCTTGTACAAGAGAACCATTGTACTCCTCCTCCATTCGTCAAGCATCTTCGCAGTCTTCATAATAGCATTGAACAGTCTAGTCAACAACTTTATGTCATCCTTGACCATGTTTTTCCAAAACTCTATCAGAATCTCATCGGGTCCAATTGCCCTCCCTCTCTTCATCCTACTAATAGCCCGCCTAACCTCCTTAGCTCTGAACCTCCTGCAATATCCAAAATCACGATAACATTTGGTGTGTACCAACTCACCCAGCTCAATATCTCTATCTCTTTTTTTGTTTAAGAGTTTATGAAAGTAAGTTTGCCACCTTAGCTTAATGGAAGTCTCATCCACCAACACCTCATCCTCCATATCCTTGATGCACTTCACTTGATCCAAGTCGCGAGCTTTCCTTTCTCTCTCTTTAGTGAGCCTAAACAATCTCTTGGCTTCCGCTTTATCACCTAACTCTACATATAGTGGTTCAAACGCTGCTATCTTAGCACTCATTACCACCATCTTCACTTCTGTCTTTGTCGTCTTATAAATATCCTTCAATCGTCGTTTCTCATCCTCATCCCTACACTCCAACCACTCCGTATAAGCAACCTTCTTAGCTTTCACTTTTCTCTCAACTTCTCCATTCCACCACCAATAACCCTGACGTCCACGAAAAGTCCCTCTTGACACCCCTAAAACATCGGTAGCTACTTTTCTAATGCAACTAGCAGTAGTGTCCCACATACTGTTCACATCGCTGCTACTTCCCGAAGCTCCTAAACTACTTAACCTATCTACCATCAATCGAGAAAAAGTAGGAGTCAGGCCTCCCCATCTAATCTTCGGTTGGGCAAAAATAACTTTCTTCTTCTTTTTTCTCTTAATTTCTAGGTCCATCACTAGTAGCCTATGTTGAGTGGAGATATTTTCACTCGGAATAACCTTGCAATCCTTACAAAGGCTTCTGTATCCCTTCCGGATTAGTAAGTAGTCAATTTGAGTATTAGCTACCATACTACGGAAGGTAATCAAGTGATTCTCCCTCTTCGGGAAGCATGAGTTAGCAATAACTAACTCAAAAGCTTTGGCAAAATCCAAGATGGACGTCCCTCCTCCATTCCTATCCTCAAAATCGAAGCCTCCATAGATATCTTCAAACCCACTAGAAGTTGCAGTGACATGCCCATTAAAATCTTCCCCAATGAAGATTTTTTCTGTAACATATATACCTCTCACAACTTCATCCAACTCCTCCCAAAAACGCTTTTTGACTTCCTCTTCTAATCCCACTTGGGGCGCGTAGGCACTAACTACATTCCTACCTGGCTACCGACCACTAGTTTAATAAACATTATCCTATCACTCGTTCTCCTAACTGACGACATGACCTTAGTCCACCATCAGGTCCCAACGCCACCAAACTAGAGACTAGTGACCCAAGGCACTAAAGACAATCACAAAAGCACTAATCCTACAGTTGCTACAAACACTAACAATGCAAAGTAACCCTCCAAAATGATAAGTAAACAATAATCAGATACCAAAATCTAAGGGAAAGCTCGCAAGAGACAATAAATGGTAAAATCTATAACTGTATTCTAAATGAAGTACGAAAATGGGCAATATGTAACCGGCAGTCCACAACAAACAAAAATCAGAAACAGAAGAAATAGATAATTACAGGCAGTATTCTACGGTAACAGGCAATATGTAACAGGCAAAATGATCCCATCATTGAAGGAAGAAATTTAATTAACGCATTTTCATTTCAATTTCTTTCTCACTCTTTTTATTTCCTTTGACATTTTACTTATGAACAATGGAAAATATTAACTATGAAATTTAAGCAACTACATGCAATTCATATTAAGAAACACAAAAACAAGACACAATGATGTCCACTTAATTTATTCCCGTCACTTCTTACATTATGTTTCTTCTTTTTTCAGTAGTCTGTTTTCGAGTACTTAAAAAAAAATGAAATCCACATATTTAATTAAGATGAACTTTTATTTTTTTTATTCAAGCACATATACCAAATTAAGCTTCACGATTTTTTCTTTTTTGTCAAAATCTTTTATATATGTTAAAAGAATCCTAAAAGAAAATACATTTAGTTATTTTCTTCTATAAGAGTTATAACTTTATTATTTTATTATATATTGTTTTATTATTTTTTATATCCGCACAAAGCATGGGCAAATATACTACTTAACTATAAAAATGTCCAATTAAAAAAGAGCATATTAATCTATTTTTAATATTTTTCTCTCACATGCGTCCTAGAGAGTTAACACACTCTCTATGCCACCTCAACACAGAAGGGTGTGTTTATTATACATCAAAATAATTCAAGAGGGTAATAGGACCCATTTATAGTTAAGGTATGTCATTGATATTTCGCCTATAGTTGAGGGAGTCACTTATGCCTTCTCCATTTTTTGAAAGCAATTTTGAAACAAACACTCCACAAAATAAGCTGATTTTAGAAGTTTGACCAAATAAGCTATACGTAAAAGATTATACCCAAAATTTAGTAAAATTGTGATAATTTTTCATCAGATAACAACATGTTTTGATGAACAGGATTACATGAAAATAAATCTTTTACAAGTAGATGACCATAGATATAGTTCTTATCCGCCTGACCATCAAGCTAAGCAGCTATGAAGACTGCACAACCCTTTTGTAAAAATAATTTCTTTGTAAATGGTCTTTTAGGATGTTATGTAGTCAGAAGCCACAATAATTTTCACAATATTTTCCCAGAGTTTTAAATAAATCAATTAGTATAATGATGATAAAGGCTGCAATTTAAGACTGCTTCAAGCATTTTAACCAGCTTAAATTATTTCTATTCAGTTAAATTTAGATGCAACTAAAATAATGCAAGAGAAGTACGTAGTCGAAAACTCAGTTAGATGGAGTCACTAACCATAACTCTATACAGATGATTGCTTTTGTGAGGGTGCACTTCTGCTCCAATAGAAAAGCATTCCACACAAAGATCAAAGTCGGAACATACAACATATTTCATTTGAATCCTTCCAGATATGTCTTTATTGCAATAATTGCAATGGTACAACACCTTTTCCCCTTCATAAATAGAAACAAGGAAAATTATAAGGTTCAATCTAGAACATGAAATTTTTCGACATTAGCATCTAAGTAGAACACCAGACATAATAAACAAGGTTCCAAAAGTTGTAGTAGTTACAATACATGGCTATGTCGTAGGAATCACATATAGTAAGACTCATAAATTATTCTTTTTCTGTGACAAATGAAAAATTATAATAAACATGGTCAGAAGTTGTGACAAATAAAAATTATTTACTTTCTCTTTGTATAAAATTTGACCCTTTACCAAAATATGAAACAAATTTAAATAGCCTTCTTTATTTATGATAAATAGTAAATATTAAAATAGTTTGCTGTTTATCGGAGAAACATGCATGTATGTTGAATCTTGAGCTTCTTGACAGAAAAATAAGCCAAAAAAATTATTTGGAACAGAAAAAGGAGTTTTCATGAAAGTTTTTTTGCATCATGTGGCATGTCATGAAACTATTCGTCTTTAACCAAAGCAAGAGTACTTTTTGAGACCAGAGGGGTTAATGGTTGAAATATATCCACATCTACAAGTCAAATCTATCCATGTATAATCTAAAAGATCATACCAGCAGCTGCAGTATCAAAATTCTCCACATTGGGTGCTGCTTTTTTTGTTCTCTTAAACCTAACAAAGAATAAAATGGATAAGAAAAATATAAGTTACCAGATCAGGCTAATAAATAATCAAATTTAGATACATTTCACATGTAGCAATAAGTAAGGAACTATGTTTACATAGACATATATCCATACAAGACTTCATTTTTTTTATAACCTGGTGTCTCAACAAGGTGTCTATACCTCAACTAATTCCATGGGGTACATATATCTCCCACTAGCACAAGTCATGATAACTCTGTCCATCAATACTTGGACAAGTGAAAATAAAGTACTGAGTGTTGTTTTACTTCGTTGGGATTTTCCCATGTCTGAGAGGGACGACTTGGAAACACAAAGATAGACAAAGGAGGTTGTGATTCCTAAAAGGATGCACTGGAAAAGTTGTTCTGCAATCCTAGAAAGTAGGAGAGAGGAAGGTCTTGGGAAATGTGCCTAGGAGCACTCTTTTCTGGTTGCATGGCATAATAGATCTCTAACTTTTCTCTTGTTGTGTAATCTAACAAGATTTATGTCACGCCCAGAGGTTAGTGTGGCCGAAACTCAGAGACTATTGCTAGTCCCCTAGTGAACCACTTTGCCTCATCATCACCTTATACTCAACAGTGGAAGAAAATACTTAAGGAAAAGACTGTAATTAATTAAGGAAATCAAGTCTTTATATAAAAAGTTAATTTCTAATAAATAAGAGTTGGAAAGAAAACAATACTCAATATCCTCTACTCAATGTCTATGAAGCCTCTACCTCTAACATCTTGATGGTGCCATGACAGGCCATGGCTACCCAACTCAAGGGAAAAAAAATAATGCACCAACTCAAGCTACATGATAACAATATGGAAATCCTTTGAAGACAAAGGAGGTCTCACCGGTCAGCTGAATGCAAATATATCCTCAACAGAACATCTGTTGTTAATCTCTAATACCTATCTCTATATCATATAACGATGCAGTCCAAAAGGGGACGTCAGTACTTGGAATGTACTGGTATGTAAAATAGCTGAGTGAAACAGAAACAGTAGAATAGTATAGAAACAATATCGACTCAAAATAATACTCAATCAGAATATCAAATGTCTATCTAAAGCAAGAATAAAGAGTAGACAAGTGACTCCTCAATCAACTCAACTTCACCAATCAATACAGACTCAACTCAAGAGAACTCAACTCAACTTATCTTAATGGGACCCAGCTCAACTCAACTCGATAGAGCTCAACTCAACTGAACTCAACTTAACTTAACGGAACTCAACTCAACTCAACTCAACTCAGAGTACTCAAGGTGGAAACTTTTGGGGGTTTCTCTTAATCGACAAGAATCACTTATGAGCTAGTGATTGTATAACAATCATACTGGTATTGTCAAAGTCGTTCTATACTTTCCAGGTAAGGAGTGAATATGATCTACAAGGAATCTAAACTCAACCATCGTCTATTGTTTTAGGGATGTAAACTCGAGAGGGGACCACGAGATGTAACGGTTCAATCCTCTCATATGCTGGGCCAGCGTAGGTAATAAGTGCAAGTGAGACTCACTCTTACTCATTTCGATGCTCGATACTGCTTCCAAGACTTAATGCTCATAAGACTCCTCATCATCATCTCAACATGGAGGAACTCATCATCTCAACTAGTCTCATGGAGACTCTCATTATTTCATTAGCTCAAACTCAAAGGTCTCTATTATTTCAGGGACTTAAACTCATCTCAATTAAATCAATTCGGGAACTCAAGGGCATAGATCATCAATTAGAAAAATTTGTTTAGGCAGAACTCAAGAACTCAATTATGAAGACTCATAGGATCATCAATCTCAACTAACTCAACCTCATACTCACGTCAAGATTTGAATCAACATACTCAAGTCAAGGTTCTAGACTCCATCCCTAGGTTCATTCATACATGTTTTCACAAAATAACTTATAAGGTTTATATAATATGTCATGAAAAGTATTCAATTCAAGAAAACAAGTTTATGATGATCATCAACAAATGAAGATACATATAAGTGATAAAATCTTCAAGTGAATCTTCAAGAAACTATTCAAGAATCATGTATGGGGACTCATGGACTCTCAACTCATCTATGACCACCTAAAGGGCACATCGCAGAATAATCTCATGCTTTCGTTTAGCCTTACATATCCGAAAGTTTGACATTACTATCGAAATTTGATGAATACTAGCTTTCTTGGGGGAAAATCCTCGATCTTCTTAGTTTTTTTAAAGTGGAAGAACTTGAAAAGATATTTTTTGAAGAGCTTCTTTTTTATTCTTGAACTTTTGACTTAGAATCTTTAGAGTTCTTGATGAAGAACCCTAATTCTTGAAAAAGAATAATAAAAAAAATCCTTTCTTGGGATTCTTGAATTTGTTTTCTTGAAACCCCAGGTTATGATTTAAGATTCTATTAGAGATTCATGAATAGATGAAGAAATTCAAATTGGGTAGATTGAAATTTATGAAGATTAACTTACCTTGAGAATGAATTTTGAAAGCTAATCCTAACTTGATGACTTTCTTGATGATTCTTGAGCGTTTATGTTTAGGAGTGAAGGAGAAGGTTTTTAATTATGAAAACTAATGTTTTATGCATTTTGGGACCTTAAATAAACCTCTAAAGGATTTAGGATGAAAGTACCCTCAAAATAAAAAGAGGAAACATCATTAAACTTATCCAGTAAGGGTCCGCGTTAGGTTCGCGACACGGAGCTGTCGCGGATCTTTAGACAGCTCTATAGGTCTTCAGTAAAATGGTCATAACTTTCTATTTCAAACTCTGATTAAGGCCAAATTTTGGGCATTGGAAAGCTAGTTAAAATACCTTTGATTCGATATATTATGGGTCACCTGAAATATCATACTTTACGAGATATAGTCATTTGAAGTTGACCCTTCTATCAACTCATATGAAAACTTAGTTGGTAGAAATTACTTGCGCTTGGCTTGAAGTAAAAGATCCCTTATATTCATTTATTGAACCTAAGAGGGGTTAGGAAAGGTCAAAAATACCCCTCATGAAACAAAAGAAAGTTTGCTTTGGAATTTACACAGGTTCGCGACACGCTTTGGGTGCGAATCAGTGTATTTTCTCCCAAAAATTCTCTGAACGAGTTTTTCAATTCCCGTCGAAAATTTTTAAAAGAAACATAAGGAATGTCCGCGTCCCAGGTGTGTTGCACCTTAGGCGTGCACAACCACTGGAAATTGATTTGGATCAAAAAATTATTTTACAATCCGATTACTCTAAAATCTGAACAAGACCATTTTCCCACTCAATTTTTTCATATTGATTGCATATCCAACCTTGGATTTACCATTAGAGCATGGGAAGATGCATTATGCACACGTCTATCCTCTAGTGATATTTTGGTAATTTTATCGGGTGTTACATTATCTCTCCCTTGGAATCAATTTTTCCTCGAATGATGAGTAGAGGTAGACACCAAAGCATGAATATTCTCAAGACTCACCTAAATACTCATTCAATAACTCGAACTCTCAACTCCTCATCAACATCAACAAACTCTACTCAGAGTCATGAATAGAGACATCAACGTAGAATGGAAACATTGATTATGTCAAGGGTAAGGACATACCCTTAATACTCTCCTCATTAGGTACGAATAGAACATCAGAACTCAATCAATTCGAATCATTTAAATGCCTCAACAGTCAGTCATTTGAACTCAAGAAAAAGGTCATCACCTCTAATTAAGAATGGAACCATAGTAATAGACAGAACTCTATGGACACTCTTAAGCTCAACTCCCCATCTCAATTATTCTCCTTTCCATAGCACTCTACTCTGTCAATGCAAGCTTATAGCTATTATTCAAATCTCCATCTAATAACCTCCTCTTCTTCCATACAAGCCTAACTTATGAGCGTCAGGTGCTATCCTTAAGATGATCATATTCATACAAAGCTAATCCTTAATACTCAACTTTATACTTCTACAAAGGCTTTTATTAAAAGATCACTAGTCCTCTTCACAACTTCGCTACCCTTACTCGGAATCCTTTCTACGAAATCTTCAATAGTCTATCATCAATACTCGTATAATAACAACCATACATTCAAGCCTATCACTCTAATCACTTCAACTATGTCTTAGAATTTTTCAAGCCTACTCGTCACTTCTACCTCCACCATTTAATGAAGATCTTCACTCAAAGATACACCAACATACTCTTACCTATCTATTGCACATCATAGGGTCTAATCTCTCCTCCTCCCTACCTCTATCCCTACATGACACATTTTAACACCAATATCACAATAAGGGTACATTCACTCCTCCTCATCTATCCTCATTCTCAGTCCACTACTATGAGCCTTACTATTTGGACCTGAAGGAACTCATCATCTCCCCTTTGGTGAAATCTCAAACTACTACCTCTCCACGCGAAATAAGCATGAATACTATAAAGAACTCAAATACTCAGATACTTGAATACTCAATCTCAAGAATAGACTTCGAGCTCAATATCTGTAATTTAAACTTTATCTACAACATCAATATTAGGCATGAATACTATCAAGGACTTGCATACTCAAGCACGTTGAGGCTTAAAAGGAACATCAACTCAAGGATACAAACTCAACTCTATTATCACAATTCAGGAGCACGCATTCTCTCCCATCACCTATAACTCATCTACTATAATCAACATTCCTATAAAGATTTGGAAAGCAGGATCACTGAAAGGGTTTGGAATGAAAGATCATTAGCACGACTCAATCGGAAAATCTTATATGAGGACATTCAAAATGAAGTACAATCTCTCTCATCTATCAAGACTCACTCTAAGTTCACAGAACTATCATAGTGTAAAACTCAAGTAACATCTCATTCAACATAGAACTGGAAATTCTTGGATCCATTGGTTAAGATCAGAATTATCGAATGAAGTCATTCCTTCTCATCCTCGAAACTCAACACGAATGATGATCAATACGGATACATAAGACTAGGCCATGGACTTAGGAGTCATATACAAAATGAGAATAGAGCATCACCTTAATGGAAAGAATAAGGCACATATGATATGGCAAGGAACTGAGGTCTCATCTCTATCGACCCATCTCTATCAAACTCAAGATTTACTTAGGTTCATCACCTCCTCATCTCCCCCTTAGTTCGAAGGTTAACTCTCTAGCCTTAAAAATGAACTCTCTTTACTAGGCGATAAGCTCATATCTCTACATGTTCAAGGAATCAATACCGGTCAAATATCTCAAACTCTTACGTTATGCTATAGTCCCATGTGTATATAATAGCCGATAAGACCCTCTTCAATGATATCACTCTTAGCTTCCTCTCATCTCTATGGAACTCTCTTTCTGTATTTGTTGCTCTTAACGGAGTACAAAACCACTCTTTACATTCAGAAACTATTGCTAGTCCCCAAGCGAACCACTTTATCTCATCACATTCATTCAATCAATAAACTCAAACAAGTAGTGGAAGACAAAGGGAAGTAATGGGCACAACTCATCTAATCTTAAAATAGTATTATAAAATAAAAAGGCTAGTAGAAGGAACTACCTCAACAAGTCTTAACATCAACATTCGACTCTAGTCTATGAAGCCTCTATCACTATCAAGCGGGTGCCAATGATAGACCTATGGCTACCTCAAATCTTATAAAGTAAATCTAACCAAGTCTAACTCTAAAGCAAGATGAAATAAAGGTAATGAATCCTCTGAAGTAGGGGAATCTCACCAATTAGCTGAACGTCTCAAATCCTCAATGATGCGTTTGTTGATGATCTCCAATCCTTGTATTTACATCATAAAATGATACGGCACCAGATTTACGTCAGTACATGGAATATATGATATGTAAAATATCTGAATGAAATTGAAACAGGTAGAATAATATGGAACAACATCTACTCAGAAACATAACCAATCAAACTGTCAAATGTCTATCTAAAGAAAGAATAAAGAGTAGACAATTACTCATCAACATCAATCACCTCATACCATCACATCAACATTAGAGTACTACCAATGAGGAACCTATCTAGGAGCTCCTCTAACCGACAACCATCAACTATGAGCTGATAATGATACAACGAAGTGATATCGTTACCACATCCATCCAGTACCTTGCTGGGCTAGGGGACGTGTCTATCGGTGGATCCATAATTCTATCAAGTCCACTTTTGGGACTAAGGAAACATCCGTTTTTATAGTCCAATCCTCTTGTATGCTGCCCACATATTTAATGAGTGCATTTGAGACTCACTCTTGCTCATTTTGATGATCAATACTCCTCCC
>JAABOM020061793.1:0-10736 GCA_011800125.2 Solanum clarkiae
TGCCGAAATTTCGGTAGAATTCCAGACTAGGTTATAAAGGAATTTGGTTTAGTATGTGTTTACGTGCCCCTATCGGGTACTGATCACGACCCCAGGGTAGGGTGTGACATCTTTCTTCCTCGACCAAAACCTCACTGTTCATCTACATTATTTCAATTAAAGACACCTCTATTCCGACCCTATTTCATCCCCAAAAACTTCAACCCGTCCATGGCTGCTCACCTCAAGATTCCACCTCCAACGACCCCTGTTTCAGTAGAAATGCAACAACAACAATCGGACAAATGATACCAAAGGCGGAGAAGAAGCCGGCGGAGGAGAAGAAGATCACCGTTGCCGAGAAAGCTCCGGTGGAAAATAAGTCATTAACCATAAACGAGCTCAAAAGACTCTCCCTCTAAATCAGTAACTTTGTCAACCATTTCTCAGATCTGGTAACATCTTGACTATCCATATTTCTTCTCCATGTTTTGTTCTTTTTTCAGTTCTCATTTCACCATTTTTCCTTATTTTTCGCTACTATTTTTTGTTTCTACTATTTTGTTATTGTGTATTATGTATGGTGCTATACTATTATCAATGATTTGGGTTAAATTTTTTTTTATGGTTATTGTCAATTCATTGCTATTGATTTTGTTTATTTAGATGCTAATTTTCATATGTTAATTATTTTCCTAACTGTGGAAGTTATTTACCATTTCTTTTACTAATTTTGTATTTGTTTTGTGTTAAAAAAGATCATCACTCCGGCCTCATTATTTTAATTTGTTAGTTACTATAGTTGAAATTTGAATTAATTTACTTGTTTTAGATACTTTTCAGTCAATTTGATTTTTTTTCTTTTAAAAGAAAAAATCAATTCTAAGCAGTTTTGTGTGTATTTACTTTTCCAGTGATTTTCAATAACGACTTGGATGATTTGCTTTTGGTGTGATATTATTTTGGTGGTTTATATACATATGGGTTCGTGATTGCTGATTGTATTTAAATTAATTTTGCTTTAACTTGTTTATATGTTACTGTTCTCATTTGTCAATAATTTATTCTATAGTTGCTCTTGATTGAGTTTATTTGGTTCTATATATATTGTGTCTTAATTTATTGATTATGTATATAAAAAATATATATCGGCAGAGATTTTTTTCATTTGTTTATTATTATGAAGTATCTTGTTGTGTTGGTATTATCTGTCGATCCTATTCTGTCTTATCTTTGTTAATTCCTATACGTTTTTATTTACGTTATTTGTTAAACTTGGCCGATGAAGGATCTATTCATCGAATTTCTAGGTCTCCCCATACTAAAAGACAGAAAAAGTTAGTTTACATTCATATTTGTTATATGTTAAAATTTAATTTTTTTTAGTTTAAGTTCATATTCATTATATGTTAGAATTCATGTCTAAATTGGCCAATGTCGAATCTATCCGTCGGATTTCGAGGCCTCCCCATTAAAAACGAAATAATTTTAGTTTATTCTTTATTTTTCACTATTATGCATATTTATTTTTGTATGTTTATTTCATGATTATCGTATTTGTGTTATATTTTATATCTCCTCCTCAATTTGTAAAAAATAAATTCAGTCGGGACCCACAGTTATGGATTTTGAAGGGTGCTAAATACCTTCCCTTCGGAATAACTTAAACCCTTACCTAAAATTTTTGGTTCGCAGACTATTTTGTAAATAATTAATTGATTTTCTAATTATCCTTTAAATTAGGTGGCGACTCCTAAATTAAATTACTTTTTTCCTTTAAATTTTTTTATTTTTATTATTTTTATTGAGTTGCCACGACGTTGCACCTTCGAGATGTCAACATAATGGCGACTCTGCTGGGGATGTTTCGAGGTTCTAACCATTATGAGTTCTTTTTTTTCAAATTGAAGATGAGTCTATTTTATTTATTTATTTATTTTTATATTATGTCACATGTGTATATGTTGTTATTTAAATGTCTATATTGTTTATATTCATTTATTATTTGTTTACTTATATATACATTATCATTGTATTCATGTCATGTTTCAGTTAACATTGATTTTGTATATTTAAAAGAATGGTTTGCGAACCCTCAGCCGGTCTTTATTATACATTTGACCCTTCTTGGAATAAGTGACAATTTATTGGTTCATCATGCGTCCAATGGTTGTCATAAGTTCCAACCCAAGTCGCCCGCTTGGGCCCTAGTCTATCAAAAGCCCATTTTATCTTATATATTGTGTAGACTATTTGTCTATTGTATTTATTTATTTATTCATTCATTATTTGTGTAATTATCTGTATATCGTCATTTGTATTCATGACATTAATTCCGCCGAATGGCAAATAGTTTGCATTAGGAATAAGGGCGGTTACGTGGTTATCCGCGGCTATCCCTTGGTTATCCGCGACTATCCCTTCAGAAAAACCCCTTTATATTTTTTGAAAGTGGTAAGTAGGTAGTTAGTTTGCGGCCGCCCAACGCCATTTACTATTTCAACCCGTAGTTTATACAACTTGGGTACCAGGTCTTTTGTAACCAACTCTTAGTAAACCTAGGCTAGAGCAAAACTGGATTTCTCATTTAAGTGCATTTGTCTGCCTATTCGAACACCTCCTTGCATTAAATTGAAGAATATGTATATTGGGTTGTATGTATTATTGTCCTTCTTGTTTAAGATTCTATTATTTGTAGTTTAGTTAATTGTATTGTAAACAAATTGTTAAGAGTTGTACCCCTGCGTGAGAATTATATTTTTATTTATACATCCTTTTCCCTCATTTTGTATCCCATTTATTGGTATAAGTTGTACAATATTTTTGAGGGACAATAGGACATATACACGACATACATATTCTTCAATAGTTAGGTTTTTCTTGGGTTTGATTGGTCATATGTATATTAGGGTGCATTATACGTCATTTATTTGTATAAATATTGCATAATTTATTCCATTCATGTTTATTTGAGCTTATACAAATACATATATTTTGTTTGAAATGTGAATTTGCCAATTATGTTTGTTTGAACTATGTTTGACCTGATATTTATTTTAACGGGATACATAGGCGCCAAAACGGCTCGGTCATATTCCCCGCAAGCTTTCACAATAAAATGGGGCAATTTTTTTTAGAATGACTCAAAACTAAAAAAAAAAAAAAGAATTTTTGCGGATTTTGTGTATAGTTTAATTCTTGTATACTATTTTATATTCAATAAACACATTTCACTTTGTTTATTTTACATTCTTTATCCACACACACACACAAAAAAAAAAAGATTTTTGCTCGATATTTTCTTTAATCTGAATAGATTGTCCTTAAATATACTCATTAATTTTTTCATTTATGTTTTTTTTCTTTCAAAACATACTTTAATTTTTTGAAAAAATATGTATTTTATACCATATCTGTCTGAACTACGCATACCTGATTTTCAATTCTTTGAGATACGTAAGCAACCCTTCTTGGGTTCGGTGCTCCTTTTTCAGTTTCAAGAAAAAAAAAGAGAAAAAAGGAGTCAAATTGTATATATTTTATGCTATATCCTCACGAACTACGCGTACCTGATTTTCAATTCTTTGAGATATGTAGACAACCCTTCTTAGGTTCGGTGCTCATTTTTCAATTTTTAAAAAAGAAAAAAAAGTTGTGTATACATATCTTTATGAACCATGCATACCTGATTCTCAACTCTTTGAGATATGTAGGCAACCCTTTTTAGGTTCGATATTCATTTTTTCAAAATGTAAAAAAATAAATTGTGTACATATTTTTAAAACTCATATTTTCAAATCAATTGAGACCAATAGTTAGAAGTATGTAAATATTTGACAAGATGATCGAAAAATTAATTTTTGTGGTAAGTCATAGATTCTTTTGGTACTTCTTATTATATTTTTGTGATACTTGAAACTTCTCTTGCACGCATTCAAGACAAGAATGAAACTGACCTAATAGTTTCAAGTGCATTGTGTGCTGAGTTTTAGATCAAAAATTTATTGCATCACCTTGTTGATCTAGAACTTAGCTTGAATATTTGTTGAGGAGAAATCCTGAGTAATATATGATTTGAGAAAAGACCGTAGGCTTTCTTTGACCCGTTTGTGCCTTTCAAAGTCTACCAAATCACATTAAACTTTAGTTTCTCCCACTTGAGCCTGAAGTTTTTTCTTTGGACAACCTTATCTTCGCCATTATCCTTCCTAGTGCTTACATGCATGATCCTCCTCTTGGCCCATCCTTCTTGAGCGTACAAAAAATCTACAAATATAAAATGAAGATGAAAACTTGAAATTGTCAAAAGCGAAACACGCAAAGTCTCAAAATCAAGAATTCAAAGATAACTTCTAGAGACAGAAATAATTTTTTTTTTAAAAAAAAGAAAGAAAAAAAAGAGAAAGAAAAAAAATAGAAGAAGTATGGCAAGGCAAAGTTACCCTCTCCAAATTCAAAGAAAGACAAGAAGAAATTGCTCTAACAAAAGAAAAAGGGCAGTAAAATGAAAAATTTTTCAACGAGTAAAATTTCAAGTCTTTGAAGTTGAAACAATAATGAAGATACAACAAAAAGATCAAGCGTCAAATATGTATCAATTGTTAAAAACACAAATTTATTGTGATGCTCAATAAGAGATTAAGTCACTATTATCCCAAATAAATATCCTATCCAACCTCTAAGCCTGCATTACAAGCCAATAACAAGTCCTACGTGATCTCATTTCAAACATTTTCACATTAGTAGAGATTTACTTGAAGTCCAAGCATATGGTATCACAATTGCATGCATTGAATATCCTTCTGAGTGTTAAGAGTATTTTGCACAATGTCCTTAAATTAAATATTCCATGCATGTCTGAGATGAGACTTTCTTTCTTGTGAGGGCACTTGACGCAAGAGGATTGGTACTATTCAAATCTTTGCTTGAAGTAAGATGAACAAACCTTGTTGATACTTAATTACGTTTGAGGTACCACTTGAATCTGCAGGAATTACTTCAAATCCAATTTCAGTTGGAAAAAAAAAGAGGAAGAAGAAATGAAATAAATTTAATGCATTTCTAACTGTTGGTATCAATTATGGTCAAGATTTGACTATTTCTTTACATTCTACGTTTTGAAAAAAAAGTAAGCATCATGTTTTTTTTAATACCTTTCAAAGAGATTTTAGATTTTCTTTTTCATTTTTGATATCCTATAATTGTGAGATATTTATCTTATTTCATTGAATCATTCTTAAAGAATTTTTTTTTTATATATTTCTAACTGCAGATATCATTCTGATCAAGATTTGACTATTTTTTTTATATTTTTTGAATTTAAAAAGAAAGGAGGAAAAGAAAAAAAAAAGAAAAAGAGAGCATCGTTTGAGTTCGGTTATGCACCTGCTGGTATTTTTGTTCCTCTCAAGAAAGCTAGGATGGAATCTCGGAAAAATGGCAAAATGCGTAAGAAGATTGTCATCCTCAACAAGTCCAGATTGGAGATTATGCTAATAGATGCAACTGAAACAGAATTTTTGAAAGAAAATCTAAAAAATTCTACCATAATGGAAAACTCCTCCATCAATAATTTGAGGTCTGCCAAAATATAATTGGGACAGAATTTTTGGAGGAAGTCCTCAAAAATTCTATCAAGTATTGTCAAAAATTTAATGGTTAGCTTCATATAGTTTCCACTATGGCCAGAAGTTCAAAATTGACTTCAGAATTTTCAAGGAAGCATTGGCATCCTACCAATGAAAGGATATTATTTTCATTTTTGCATTGCTACAAGCAGTAGTCCTCATTCATATTGCATCCATTCATTTTTATTATCATTGCATTCATTTTTGAATCGCACTATCGGAGGTGGTAGTATCATTTGCATTCATTTTACATCGTACTATCGGAGGTGGTAATGTCATTTGCATTCATTTTACATTGCACTATCGGAGGTGGTAGTGTCATTTGTATTTATTTTTACATCGTACTATCGGAGATGGTAGTGCCATTTGCATTCATTTTACATCGCACTATCGGAGGTGGTAGTGTCATTCGCATTCATTTTACATCGCACTATCAGAGGTGGTAGTGTCATTTGCATTCATTTTTGCATCGCACTATCCGGATGGTAGTGTTATTTGCATTCATTTTACATGGCACTGTCGGAGGTGGTAGTGTTATTTGTATTTATTTTTATATCGCACTATTAGAGGTGATAGTGTCATTGCTATTTATTCTGCATGTTCGTTCCCATTCATTCTGTATGTTCATTTATATTGCATCGCCAAGAGGGCCGTTCATTCATTTTACATATTCATTCATTTTGCATTGCCTAGAGGGCCATTCATTCTGCATATTCATTCATATTGCATTGACGAGAGGGCCATTCATTCACTCATATTTCATTCATTTTGCATTACCGAGAGGGCTATCCATTCATTCATATTTTATTCATTTTGCATTAACGAGAGGGTCATTCATTTATTACATTGCTGAGAGGGTCATTCATTCACTCATATTTCATTCATTTTACATTATCGAGAGGGCCATTCATTCACTCATATTTCATTCATTTTGCATTGCCGAGAGGGCCATTCATTCATTTTGCATTACCGAGAGGGCCATTCATTCATTTTACATATTCATTCATTTTGCATTGCCGAGAGGGCTATTCATTCTGCATATTCATTCATATTGCATTGCCGAGAGGGTCATTCATTCTGCATATTCATTCATATTTCATTGCCGAGAGGGTCATTCATTCTGCATATTCATTCATATTGCATCGCTGAGAGCACCATTCATTCATTCTGCATATTCATTCATATTGTGTTTCTGAGAGGGCCATTCATTTTGCATATTCATTTATATGGCATTGTCGAGAGGGTAATTCATTCTACATATTAATTCATATTGCATCACTGAGAGGTCCATTCATTCATTTTGCATAATCATTCATATCGCATTGCCAAGAGGGCTATTTATTCATTTTGCATTGCCGAGAGGGCCATTCATTCATTGCATTGCCGAGAGGGCCATTCATTCACTCATATTTCATTCATTTTGCATTGCCGAGAGGGCTATTAATTCATTCATATTTCATTTATTTTGCATTGCCGAGATGGCCATTCATTCATTCTGCATATTCATTCATCTTGCATTACTAAGATGGGCATACATTCATATAGCAAAAAGGAATTATCTTCATTCTTCTTATCAATGAACATGCATCATATCTTATCGATGGATCTTATTAGTCTTTTTAAAGGACTCACATCTTGCTTCAGAAATCAGAGAAGATTGTCAGCATGCATTGAATTAGGATGACAATAGTATTGAAAGTGATGCCACTTTTTTCTTTAATCTTGTCTCTACTAATAAAATTTTGTGTTAATTTTTTCTTTTGAGAATACCCAATAGGGTGCATTCTCAATTAAACCATAGGTGCGAACCAGGTCAACCAAGATACAATAATGTGAAACTTTTGGAGTTGAGGAGCAACTTCCACCATAATCAACGCATTCACTCTTATTAGGTTATGTGTTTGGCCAAAATTGAGTTTGTCAATTTTCTTTGTCTACGATCTTTTTCATCGATCATATCTAAAGAAAGGGGCTGCTGTTGACACTCAATTTTGGGCTAACACATCAAAAAATTCTTACTTTTTACGTTGATATTTTAATTAGATTAAAATACTATTTGGGCGATTTTAGATTGATTTTTGATAATTACTTTTATTTTTATAATATTAGAATTTTAATTAGTTTAGTTTTAATTTTAAATGCAATGTAATAATTTCTTTTTCTTATTCAGATATAATTATACATGTATGTTCTTGGCCCACGATTTAAGCTCATATCTTTTTAGTCCATTAGGTTTAAGTTTTGAGCTGTATAAATCTTTATCACCATAATTGTGTAGAGTATATTCCTAATTTGAAAACCCTTAAAAAATATAATATTCTCTTCTTTTTACTTTTCTAGCGCCCCTCGCCGAAATCCTGCAATAATCCACCAGCGACCCTATTTTCATCCATCAACGCCCCCACCGACAGCCGCCAAAGAACTAATGCCTGAAATCGCCACCATAAATCCCCGACTATCACAAACCAAGTCCCCAGTTCCCGACCCAAAACCTCTCTCAAACAACCACAAAAATCTAACCCAAAACTCCATCCGTATTGCCAGTCCACCTCCCTCGCCCCATTGACGAAACCACCACACCCGTTGCCAGCTCCTTCGCCGAAAAACCCTGACAAAACACCTCTGTAAATGTCACCCAAAAAACCTTCCAAAACCACAACAAAAACCCGCACAAACAGCTACTAAATAACCCAGACTCAGTTACAAAATCACCTAGAAACAACCCTCTTTCTTCCTCGACCAAAACCTCACTATTCAACTACATTATTTCAGCCCAAGACACCTCTGTTCTGACCCCATTTCAGCCCCAAAAACCTCAACCCGTCCATGACTGCTCACCTCAAGCTTCCACCTCCAATGACCCCTGTTTCAGTAGAGAAATGCAATAACAACCTCCTAACAAATGACACCAAAGGCGGAGAGGAAGCTGGCGAAAGAGAAGAAGATCACCATTGCTGAGAAAGCTCTGGCGGAAAACAAGCCATTAACCATAAATGTTGTTAAAAGACTCTACCTCTAAATCAGTAGCTTTTTTAACCATTTCTTAGATCTGGTAACAACTTGACTACCCATATTTCTTCTCCATATTTTGTTCTTTTTTCAATTCTCATTCCATCATTTTTCCTTATTTTCACTACTGGTTTTATTTTTACTATTTTGTTATTGTGTATTATGTATGGTGTTATACTATTATCAATTATTTGGGTTAAGATTTTCTTTTATGGTTATTGTCAATTTCTTGCTATCGCTTTTGTTTATTTAGATGCTAGTTTTTATATGTTAATTATTTTCCCGACTGTGGAAGTTGTTTACCATTTCTTTTACTAATTTCTTATTTATTTTGTGTTTAAAAAAATCATAACTCCACCCTCACTATTTTAATTTGTTAGTTACTATAGTTGAAATTATGAATTAATTAACTTGTTTTAGATATTTTTCAGTCAAATTGATTTTTTTCTTAAAAAAAATTCTAAGTAGTTTTGTGTGTATTAACTTTTCGAGTGATTTTCGATAACAACTTGGATAAGTTTCTTTTGGTGTGATATTATTTTAGTGGTTTATATGAATATGGGTTTGTGATTGGTGGTTTTATTTAAATTAATTTTGCTGTAACTTGTTTATATGTTACTGTTCTCATTTGTCACTAATTTATTCTATAGTTGCTCTTGATTGAGTTTATTTGGTTCTATATTTATTGTGTCTTAATTTATTGATTATGTATATAAAAAAATATCAGGCAGAGAAGTTTTTCATTTGGTTATTATAATAAAGTGTCTTGTTGTGTTGATATTATGTGTCGATCCTGTTCTGTCTTATCTTTCTTCCTGTACATTTTTATTTACGTTATTTATTAAACTAGGCTGATGAAGGATCTATCCGTCGGATTTCGAGGTCTCCCCATTCAAAAAGATGGAAAATGTTGGTTTATATTCATATTTGTTACATGTTAAAATTCAAATTTTTTAGTTTAAGTTCATATTCATTATATAATAGAATTCATGTCTAAATTTGCCAATGATGAATCTATCAGTTGGATTTCGAGGCCTCCCATTAAAAAGACGAAATAATTTTAGTTTATTGTTTATTTTTCATTATTGTGTATATTATTTTTGTGTGTTTATTTCATGATTATCGTACTTGTGTTATATTGTGTATCTCCTCCTCAATTTGTAAAAAGTGAATTCAGCTGGGACCCACAATTGTTGATTCTGAAGAGTGCTAATACCTTCCCTTTGGAATAACTTGAACCTTTACTTGAAATTTTTGGTTCGCAGACTAGTTTTCAAATAATGAACTGGTTTCCTAATTATCCTTAAAATTAGGCGACGACTCTTAAATTAAATTATTTTGTTTCTTTAAATTCTTTTATTTTTATTATTTTTATTGAGTTGCCACGATATTGTGCCTTTAGGATGTCAACATGACTTATTGTCACGACCCAAGCCTACGGCCTAGAGTGACACGACGAATGAGGAATCCGAGGGAACCCCAATTAAGCCTCTCAACTTATCATTACACATCATTGATCAAGGAAATATGTAAAAGACATAAAATGATATTAAGGGGCAAAGGGGCTAGGGGTTAGGTTGCAAATCAACATAATCAAGGGACAAGAAGTCAAAGCTCGTACCATAGATACATGACTTTTCTAACAAACACCTCTAAATACATAGATAGAGCGGGGGCCAAGACAAAGTAATCGGGCTTACCCTCATAGTCAAATAGAACATAAGAAAGTGTCTCATTACATAGATAATGGCAACATAGACCAAGGTCCCCGAAGTGGAGGACTTACCAACTAGCTTTGAGTAGAACTGGTCAAGCCAGGTGAAAGAGGAGGATGATAAACTTGGACACCGATTCCTACATGGTGATATCATATAGGCAAGAGTATGCGCTAGTATGTTTGAATGTATTAAGTATGTGGGATGCAATGCAACAAGAGATAAGCATCATAATCCAAAATGCATAACAATAGGCAAGACATAACATAGCAATATGACATATATGATCAATGCATAAGTAAAACATACTTAAGTAACACATGCTCGTTTAGGATATCATATGTGAAGATGAGACCAAGCAAGCTATCCAACCTTGTGTTGGGCTAAGATGGTGATGGTCACACCC
>JAABOM020061794.1:0-10736 GCA_011800125.2 Solanum clarkiae
ACTGACTATATGTATTATTATATGGGTTGTTTACCTAAACTGCATGTTTCCTGTTGTTTAACACCGCAAAAATGAACTTAGAGGTGATGTCTAGAGCCTTGATTGTTTGAATGTAATGATTGGTGAAGTCTGAGTCTTGAGATGAGTGTTGTGATGGCTGAAATAGATGCAACTGATATCCTTGAGGTTTAAATGAGTTTTAGATAAGAGTTTGAAAGGAAGAATTTATCTCTTGAGTTGATAGAATAATAGATCAAAGGAGGACCCTGCATGAGAGGGGGATCGGTTGTATAACCAATCTGACCTTGATAGATTTATGAGAATATTGAGTTTTGGGAGGAGTATTAGCACTGAAATGGGTAAGAGTGAGTCTCACTCATACTTATTAACTATGTGATCAGCGTAGGAGAGGATTAGACTGCGAAAACGGATGTTTCCTTTGTCTCGTAGAGGAATTGACAGACTTTCCCGGCAAGGTACCGGACGGATATGGCAGTGACATCTCTTCACTGTATCATCACTAGGCTCATAGGTGGTGGTTGTCGGTTATAAAAACTCCCAGATAGGTTTTCTTATTGATAGTACTCTGATGTTGATGTGATTGTATGATGTCTTGATGGATAGTGAGGTGATAGAATTCTGTCCTTTACTATGACGTAAGGATGAGTAATTGATGAGCTACTGTTATTGCGAATTATTTACTTTAGCTCGTTTTAGATATAGTACATTCCACGTACTAATGCCCTTTTGGCGCTGCATTGTTTTATGATGCAGATTCTGTAGACAGAGGACTTCAGCAGCCCAATCGTTGAGGTTCAGAGCTCATTATTTCAGACCGTGGTGAGTCCTCCGCTCCATTCAGAGGATAATTATTTCATTAGCTTTATTTCAGTATTTGTCTTTGATTGTGATAGCCATGGCTTGTCATGGTACCTTTTTAGATGTTAGTCATAGAGGCTTTGTAGATATAGATAGTTGATGGCTAGTGTCGGAATGGTTTATTTCCCGCTTTTTTCCTATTGAGATACTTCTTGTATTATTCTATGATAGTAATTGTGATCACCCACTGATAGTTTATTATTCTATTTAATATTCACCTTATGAATTGATTGAATGAATATGCAATTAGACTAAGTGGTCCGCTTGGGGAGTAGTTATAGTCTCTGAGTGCCAGTTACGCCTAGGGTACCCTCCCGGGGCATGACAAGTTTACATTGACCAAGTTTAAGAAAAAATAACCATGCCTTTAAACAGAACTCCAAATGATCCAACATATTGATCTGTTGAACATTTGTTGAATGGTTGCATTCCAATAGGAAGCATGGTCTTGGAGTATACTTATCATGATAGCCAAGTAACATCTCTATAGATTTATATTTATTCTAAGTTTAAAATAATTTAGGAAAGTGAAGGAGCATAACAGCCTAATTGTGGATATGTGAAAGCACAATAAAATTACTAATTGATCTTATTATTTTTTGAAAATAAAAGAGCATCGGCATTCCCAAAAGAGATGAATTTCTGTAAGAATATTGGATGTTGTACTTACAAATACCAGGCAAATGAACGAAATATCGTTATCTTTGCTACTAATTTTTTTTTTTTTTTTTTTTTTGAAGATTGTTAGCTCTTAAAAGTTGTCTCCAAGGCGGCAAGCCAAAACATCTGGAAGTTCAAAAAGATTGGTCCAAAAAATTGAGCCAAAGCTGAAGTATGGAAAATTCTCTTAAATATGTATGCATTACTTGGTTGTTACAATAGACAGTACAGATTTTGTTATGCTCTTTCAAAATATAAACTTTAATAGCATTGTAACTATAGAGAATCACTTATAAAATTTATTAGTGTTAGAAACCTAATATAATGTACGAAATAGAACAAATTTGCATTATATCGCTAGAAAAACATAGTGTCATGGAGCCATACTTACCACTTGTAGTCACAATATTGATCTTTTCCAGCATATAAAGCAAGTATCACTTTCAGAAGCCTGCAAAATTGAAATTGTACTGCCGTTATATTATTAATCTAAATTGATAACAGGCAACCATTATATCTCATCTAAATGGTGCAAAAATAAGTAAGTTAATGATTTATCTCCTGCCTCGACCGTAGATGCATAGTATAACTTAGTTTATATATCTAAGAATAGAATTAGTTATTTTTAATATATCAAATAATTCTTTTATCACTTTGAGAGCCTGGTGATGACATCATTGAAACCTTTAGAAATCTTAATTCCAAAAAGTAGCAAAAGGTCCATGCAATCAAAATAACCACAAAAAAAAAATAAAAAGAAATTGATTAAAAGGAAGAGCATATAGATGTATACCTGACAAATTAAACCACCAAGAAGATATTTCTAATTTTCAACAAGAAGATTGATCACTGTTGCTATCTCAGCACAAAATTTGTTCCACAACTGCTCTTCATAAACAACAAACCAAAGGATCTCCAGGAAAACAAAATTAAATAAATCTCACAAGTAAAAATTTAAAAAAAAACGAAGTAAAAGTCTTCTATACAAACAGAAAGCACGTTCTTATCTCCTTTTAACTTCTTATTTTCTCCTTATTATTTAATCAACATTTAACCAAACACGTAATACTCATATTCACATTGTGTGTTTTTTCTTTCTCTCTGTGTCTTCTTCGAAAGCCATAAAAATCACTTATGGACAGATCTAATTCCAAAAATTTCATGGACCTATCTAACTCTTCGATGTCGAGAAAATGCGTTATTAAGTATTTTGACCAGTAATTTTTTAAATCAAGAATCATTACAGAACTAATTCAGCATTGAAACACCTATTACTAGAATTATGCAAAGCTGGAGCTCAAGCTTTTGTATATCCCAAGCCAAAGCCCCAAGAACTAATCATAGATTTTTCTCTGATAAATTGACTGCGAAGAAGAGTTCAATGTACCGGTAAGACCTTAACTCCGTAAGCTCTCGATTTAACAACAAAGAATTAAGCAAAAGAGAATGAGACGCAAGAGAAGAAGCTAGGAGAGTCAGGGTACATGTGATTTTCTTTCCATATTAAAATGACAACATGAATCTTTAGAAGCCAAAGAAAGAGATACATCTAAGCACTACTGTTTTTTCTAGCAAGAAATCTGAGTTTCCACCAAACAACATTCAGAAGGGCCAATTGTAATATTATGATTATAATAGTGAAAAGACAAGTATATCACGCCATTGTTGCATGTCACATAGAGAAGCCTCAAATCACATATCATTCCATATTTGTCAAGTAAAGATATAGATTTAATTCTCCCTATATCCAAATAGGGATATCGATTTGTAAGGAAGTAATGAATTTCCCTGTTTCTCTGCTACAACAAATCAAAATCAAATCAGAACCAAATACTACTATTAAAAAAATTATACTCCAAAAGAAGATAATAAACAAAAACGAATGAAAGAGGTGAAATAAGAAGTCCTTTCATTATTGTGTCGTGTGTTTTATAATTAAACTTTAATCTTATTTAACTTAAAAAAATATCCATCTTATTATCTTTAAATAAAATTTTCATCTTATTTAGCTAAAAGATAAATCTTTCATTTCATTTAGCTTAGAAATAAAACTTTCATGCATCTTATTTAGCTTAAAAATATATTTTTCATTTAAGTTTGTTAAAGTAAAAAAATTATTATTAAATTTTAAAATTATCTACATTTTAATTGATATATAGAATACAACTTTTAAGTCAGCAACAAACTATTTAATTAAAAATATGTAATTTAATAGTGAAGTGAACATTTTAAGAGAAATAAAATATAGATAAATATAATTATTAGACAAATAAGTTCAACTTATAATATATTCATAAATAGAAATAGTATTTGTAAAATATAATTTTTAATAAAAAAATATGTTATTATTAAAAAAATAATTAATTAAGGTTGTGAATGTTATTATAAATATTACTAAAAATTATGTTAATACGCATAAATATAAAAATAGTGTATAAAAGAGAGTTTGAAGGGTTTTTTTTTACATTTTTATATACTTAATCTCAGGATAACTTATCCTGGGATTATTATGGGGATAACTTATCCCAGCACTAATTGTTAATCCTGGGATAGGTTATCCCAACTTATACAACTAAATAATAAATTAAGAATCACTCAAAAATTATTTCAAAATTGAAATTTTTTATCCATTACATCAAACGATTCCCTTAGTGTTTTGCAAAACTCTATAAAAGAGTTCAAAAATGCTTTTGTGGCAATGACCAATTTGTAACCTTTAATTGGACTTGGCCCATCAATTAAATATCAGAACATTCTAATCGTTGCTTGGGCACCCAATTTGTAACCTTTAATTGGACTTGTTTCTCATTGATTAATAACGGCTCATTCGGATTTGAAATGAAATGAAATGAAAAAAAAAAAAACTAGAGTTATGCCCCTTGTAAAATTATTTATATTCATATATCATTTTATATTTTTTGTGCTTTTATTATTAAAATTCATCCTCCCTATTATTAAAATTCACGCGCTGATATCAGCACCCACCTTGTATGATATACAAATAGGCTATACATATACCAACAGATTATCACAGAGGATTAAGCTCAGTCTTATATGATACCGATATGGTATTAATATATCGATAGAGTATCACAAAAAATGTATATTCTACTAATTTAGAATTTAATAAATAAGTTTGTAACTTAAATAATTTTATTTATTAAAAAAGAGTTCAAAATTATATGTACCAATAGCGTACCAATAGGGTCATGGGTCTATTAAGGATAAATAGTTTGGATTTGGTCCATCATAGGTAAATAGTTTGGATTTGGTGCATTAAGGGTAAATAATTTCACATTAAATCTATTTTGCGTAGTTTTTCAAAAAAAAAAAAAAAGGAAAACTATCTATTACATAAATATTGTTATTATATTTATTAATTCTTCCTACAGTTTAAAATAATTATATATATTTTTTCACTAATTAATAATTTCATATCAGTTTTCAAGTTATATACACTTAAATACATGTTCTTTTTTACTATCTGATACACTGAAATAGGGAGAGAGGCATCCGAGAACAGGAGGGAGGTGAGAGAGATTTGTCAATGTATCCTAGATACATGTGAATCAGCTTGAATACAATATATCTAGAATATTTACACCTAATTTTGACATAATATATTTGAGATACATGTATCTGGAGATCAAAATATTACATGAATTGCAATTTTGGAAACTAATGAAAAATCATGTATTAATTAGGTCCTAAACTAGTGAAATTTATATTATTTACCCCCAAAAAAGTGGTCTTTTATTAGGTTTTCCACAAAATCAAACAACAAAAATATAATTTAATGTGGATTCTTGTGACGCATAATAGAGATTCTTAAAAAAGAAAAAAAATGATACGCAAAAATTTCTCTAAAATTATTTTAGAAGGATCATATTATAATTATTCCTCTTTCAAAGTCAAAATAATGGGGAAATCTTAGTTTTCTTTTCTTTGTTTTTTCAAATATTAAGCCTTGGCGTTTACTACTTTATTATTTCTTCAAATGTTGGTTATCTATCACGCTCAACAAGTACCTCTACAATTATCAAATATGAAATAATATCGAGGTGGGCTCCCCAAGCACTATACATATACTTGGATTGACACACTTCTTCACAAGTAACAAAGAAAATGATAATTTTATTACTCCACATTTTCTAATTATAAGGATAAATTATTTTTTTAATTTTTAAATAAAATACATGAGAACAGATGTTTATTTTTAATATAGTGGATAAATAGAAGTACGTGGAAAAGTGTTAAAAGAAAGTGAATGTACTCCCCCCGCCACTTTCAGCTATCATGTTGCGTTTCTCAAAAAGCAATTTATATATATTAATTAAAGTTTATATAATTTGACTCTAAAAAGAAAAATTATGATAACTAAAATAGGACGGAAAAAATATATCCGAAAATAGAACTTTAGTTAATCTAGTTCATGATTGATTTGTCACATGAAACTAATTTTTTGTTTAGTGAAATGGTGATATCCTCCCTCACATGCATTGTGTATATTTCATGTTGGTAATCATCATTACTCCTCCTTTTTTTAACTTTTTCATTTTCTTTTTCTTTTTTGTGTTCATGCCTTCCTCAAGACTCCACTTCACATGAATAAATATATATTATTCTTCATTGGCTTTTTATTCAGAGTTTGTTGTTTTTACTTAGACAAGTGTGAATGAGTTTTCAGTTTTTGTTTCAAGTGATCTAACTTTTAATTTTGACCAATAAAAAGACCATTAAGACCCTGAACCTCACATAGGTCTAAACCTTTTGAAATGATTTATGTACATGCTTTTTGTTTCAAATGACATCTACAAAGTTAATGAATGAGAGGGGAAAATAATAAATAATGAATTGATTATAAATGGAGTGGTAGCACAAATTAAACACTAAATAGTTTAGGGGAAGTGTCCACAATAAGCCTCCAAATCATGGTCCCTACACCTTACTATACCTAAAACTAGGGTTGCGATCATTCCGCAAGTTAATTTTAATTATTTTATGATGCATAATCAAAATTATATTTTTTTAAAATCATTTTAATCAAGTTGGTTTTTCTTCGATACTAATATCATCCGGTTAATTTTTTATTATTTTATTCTTTAAAGTGTATAGTGATTGTTCCTTCTTTAAGAATAAATTACATAACTAGTCAAATATATTTATATTATACCACTATAATTTTAAAAAAAAAATTATAATTTATAGCTATGGTTTGGGTTTTGTTGCTATTTTTTCTCTCCTATCTTCCTCTCTCTCGCCTCTCTACTTCCTCTGTGCAATCTCTTGTCAGATACACAAATATATGTATATACCAGTTGCATATATACAATTATTTGACAGATATTCATATACAATTCAACTCTCTCCACCCTCTACCTTTCTCGATCTCGCTTACCTCTCATGCACCTCTCTCTCCTAATATTGTTTGTTAGATATACAAATACATGTGCATGTAAGTTACACATGTATAATTATTTGATAGATATATACAAACAACTTTATAAATATACATATATAATTGGTCTCTCTCCACTCTCTCTCGATCTCATTCGCCTCTCTCCTATAATATGTAGCTTGAATCATAATTTTAGAAAACTATAACTATTTTTTGCCTTATTATAATTTAAATGTTTCCTCTTTTTGCAAAATCCTCTTTTCTTGTATACATATGAAATTTCCCCTAAATCTAATCTAATCAACCAAAGGCCCAAAGCCTAGTGGCTCAATTTTTTTTATATATACATCTGAAAAATAATTTATAAAATATATTTGTATATTAAATTTAATATATTTAGTTTATATATAAAAAAAATAGATTACATTTACGTAAGGCTATCATGTTTAGTTTGAATTGTTTTTTTTTTTTCAAATTTTTATATAAATTAAAAAGATCATTTTAATGATCCGAGACTATTACAAATTTAAATAAAAATCCATAATTATATTTAAAAGATTCTATAAGTCAGTTCGATGTAGTTCGATTTAATTGATTTGATCGACTTTTCAAAATTTTTTGACATCCCTGCATAAAAGCGTTGCCATTTTATCTGACCTTATAATCCCAACAAATATAATTGTCCAAACAGAAACTACCCAACATAACATATCATGTCTCCTGGCCCAATAGTAGGAAATCCAATTTGAATTTTTGTAGTTGAGGAAAGTTATTCGCACCTTCTAAAAGTTTGTTTGGCCAAATAATTAAAATTTATAGTCTGAAATATATATGGTTAACAAGATAAAATATTAGAGAAAAATAATATATAAAGATAATAATATAAAATTTAGATAAATATTATTACAATAATATTTTAAGCAATATGTATATATAAATAATACTTGAATCATGCTAACGTGAAATATTTTCCAAAATTAAACAAGTCTTCTACTTAATTAGATGACACAAGAATCAACAAAATATAAATACTACAGAGTAAGTAAGTCAAGAGGGAATATGATATTAGGCTAAAATAAGAAGAAAAATATAAAAAGTGTAGTATTTTTTTCTTTCCACTTCTTCTTAATACTTTTGTTTCAAGATGATAACATATATATATACTTGGGCACCTAAGTATAATATATAGCTATGTATTTGCCCTGAATATACTTGATCATCAAAGTATATATATGGCTATGTATTTGTCATGCATAAGTATATGATATGGATGGAAAATATGCAACACAAATTATATTATACATATATCGTTCTTCCACATAATGTATTTTGTGTGTACACAAAGCATTTTATGTAGTCATTCATGATATATATGAGAATTTAGTTAAAATATTTTTAAAATATCCCACAAAATTATTTTACTTAAAAGGTTTAAAAATGATATGTTAGTGACCGCAAAAAATCTAAAAATAACTTGTTATAAAAAATTTCATACTGATGAAAATATCATCATAAAACGATTATAATTTTATGACAACTTAACTCGTAGATAATAAATGAGAAGAAAATTTACTATTTTAATTTATTATCATTAAAAAACACATAACCAATTTTGAGTTTCGAAAGAAGGAATTAGTGACAACATCTATCAATTATTTGCATATATATTGTGTGACTTCATTATTATCAAATGTACACGTAAATTAATAGTGATCTAATAAACGTATCAATATCATCTCATCCCTTCACGTGGAAGTAGGAATACAATGATCATGTATATACAGTGAGATACACCATGACGAAATAATACATAAATAAATACTATAGTTCTCATCGAGCTTTTCAAGTACAAATAATTGTGACATGTCCACTACATTTTTCTAACGTCCTCCTTCCAATTTGCCAAGCATAATTATAAAAAGGAAAAATTACGCACATAGCTAACAGCTCATGGTAAATATTTCGTTGTAATTATAGTTTGAGTCTTGTATAATTCACGCGATTTATACAAACATTGTGTGCGAATTAAATTGTATAGCAAAATATAAAAACACTGTGAATTGTATAGCGAATTGTAAAAATGTTGTATATGAATTGTATAGCGCAATATACAAACGCTATACAAAAACTGCAAATTGTATAACTAATTATATAAACATATATAAACATTGCACAAATTATACAAATGTTGCTATAACTATAATTATAAAATGTAATTATCCAAATTATAACTATAAAGTATGATTAAAATATTTTTAAGTGGCTATACACAAAATTCTTCTTAAAAAAAGTAAAATGAAAAGATGATGGGAGACTTTGGAGAATAAGAAAAAAAAAAAACTCTCCCTTGATTTTTACATATATAAAAACTAAAAGATTCACATTTTAGTTATGTAAACTTCCAATAATTGATATAGTGTGTGATAAGAAAAAAAAACATGTATTCCCCCTTGGCATCTTTATTTGTTTCTTATATTATTTTAGGATGCTTAACAATACTTGTCTATTTTATAAAATTAAAAGATAATTTTATACTTAGTTTCTAAGTTACCTTTATCATTAATTATAGTTTCTAATTTACTTTTATTATTAATTATAGTTTTTCTATTCCATTTTTTAAAATATTATTTTTATTATATTCAAAAGGGTATAATTTAATAAGATTATCTCATCATTTATTATTTTTTAAATTATGCATTAAATTAATAGAGAATAAATAAAAATGAACGGAGTGGGCATCACAGAAGAGACGCACATGAATTGTATCAGTCACTAGTCCCTACAAAGAGATCCTTAAAAAAAGAAAACGTTTGAAATGGCAGAAGATATTTTCATGCAAAATGTTTTCTAGCAAAAGTTACTTTTCTGTTTTTCTTTTTATTACCTAAAATTCTATTCTAAGAAATATATTTTGCATCAAAATAACTTTTCTCACTTATAGATGAAAGTCGTTAATTTTGCTTTACAACATTCTAAATTCTTATTATTTTTGTTCATTTTTATTTTATATAATAGATTTTAAATTTCCTTTAAAAAATAATAATAAATGAGCTATATATCTTATTACTTCTCCGATCTATTTAATTTATCATATTTATCTTTTATATATCTCTTAAAAAATATCACAAAAGAATAATTTAACTGAATTAGTATTTACACTTTGATCTCATGAATTTAATTTCAATCTCTTTTCTACTATACTATTTTCTCTTCATATTTATTAAGAATAACATTAGTTATGGCCTGATTTTCTAAAATGATAATGATTTTGATTTTGTTCTAATTTTTGTCAGTATAACAACCAACATGAATTAGAGGAATTATAATACTCACATTTATTTGTCAATAAACTTGAGAAATAATATAGAGAATTAGTATAATTAATATTAAAAATAAAATAAAAAATTATCACTCTTTTCATTAAATTTAATATAATAGACAAATAAATGAACGAAAAGTGTTAGTACTTACTATCACTTTCTCCAATGAAAATTTTATCACAACAACACTATTATTAGTGTGATTATCAGATTTAGTATTCAAAATATTATCTAATTGTTTGACGGTACTACCGATACTCATAATATATTTGTAAAGAAAATAATTTATTTCATCCATCAAACACTTTATTTAATTAAGAGTTCAAAAAAAACTTTATTTAATTAAAAAAATATGTGAAACTTCAATCACAAACTAATTAGAATTGATGAACCTCACATGTATCGGTTTTGCCCAGTGATCGAGTTCCGCTTAGACGGTGTTATGCTGTGACTGGTGCCTCATGCTATATATGATATGT
>JAABOM020061795.1:0-10734 GCA_011800125.2 Solanum clarkiae
AGGGCAGACTAGCACTCGTTGCCAATAAGGCTCAGGAGAACCAACCTTTATCTACGCACTCTCTATACATATTATAAAGAATTTCTACATTTAACATGCCTTTAAGAAAGTAAACAGAAATAACAAGCCAAAAGGAAATGCATATGGCTAGGCAGTTGGGGCCACGATGTCTAAAGTACGAGATATGACCACACTTTAATTTACATAGTCTACAAAGCGTCTAGATAAGGAAAAGTATCTAATAAGGGTCGGGATAGGCCCCACCTCGACTAACTGTACAATACAAAAATATAAGCTCTAGACATAATGCTTCGAAGCAACCTGGAGCTAGGTAACAACAACTGGATGTCCTGTACTCCTACTAGGGAGATCTACTAGCACCTGTACCTGCAGGATGAAATGCAGGTCCTCCGTAAGGGACGTCAGTACTAGATAATGTACTAAATATATAAGGTAGGAAATACTATATATGAAGTAACAACTCAAATGGAACTATGCAATGGTGTAGGATGAGAGACCACCTTTAGTTGTACTGTAGGATCATGTACTTTATGTTCTTTTTGTCACTTTACCTTTACTGTATAATCTATGCACAACATGTAATACAAATGACCAACTGATCAGTGCTAGAACTGTATCGAGATCTGCCCTGGCTAGGCTCTTCCTTAACCCCTCGGGCTACCCCCGTGATAGGGTCGACCCCGGCTAGGTGATTCTTCCTCCCCTCGGGCTACCACCCATCAATAAGCAATATACTTTACCTTTTCAATTACTTTTGAGATGGTTCTTTTGGTGGTCACAATATTGGAACTGTAGCTGTATATGTAAGCGTGTGACATGTAGATAATCATACAAGACAATATGACAATGAAAAGAGTACGTTACATGAATATTGAAATGCGTATAAGATGAAACAACTCGTGAACTTTATTTAGCAACAAGAACCCATGTAACTTTGTATCTAAGCATGTATGCATATTTGATAGTGACTATGTATGGAAGCATATGAACATGTCAAAGAGTGGATACATGGTTAATAATTGTGTCAGAGTTGGCAAGTGCCTTATTGCCAAGGAAGAATCTAGATTTCATGCCAAGTAATACGAAATCAAGAAGCCTTACATACCTCGCAATACGACCTCTCTATTGCCTTGAGATAATCTTCCCTTCCTCTAAATATTTATCTACAATATAGTTGGTGATAAAACTTGCATTAGTATCCAATAAATACATCTTGGTAGCCCAATCTCATAAAAAAATAACATACGGGCAGCAAGCAAGTATTTATAAACCCGAGTGTATTCATTCAACCTTTCCGCCCTAATCATATTTTCTAATGCACATTATCATATACTTATCATATGCAGCCTATTATACTAACATAACAGTCTTACAACAGCCCACAAAGCACAACACATAACAATTCTAACCAACATACAAATAGGTGGCACAACGTTGCGTCCCTTTGCCCCATTTTGACATCGACAATCCCAAACTTATTCCAACTTTAACCAAACTGTATGCAATGTTTTTACACAAAAAAACAGTCTTACAATATTCCATAAATAGTCTCAAATTAGGTGAAGGTCATGAAACAACAATTTCCAATTATCAGCCTACAGGTTTCTTTTAAGAGCACAATTACAATGTTGTACAACAACTCTATTGTTACAGACTGTAAAAGTGGTGCAGCAGACATGTTTCATCATTAACAAAAAAACCTCTGTTAAATACATTAGTTTTACTTCATAATATAGCCAACCAAGAAGAGAAAATCCTCTTTAACAATAAGAAAAGCTCACAACAATCCTTAGGACACATGCTGTCCAAAATTTCAGCACAAACATAACCAATATAGTTCTTGTTTCTCATAAGAAAACCATACTAAACACATGTGTAAACTTACTTACCACTACCTTCAAGGTGTAGGGCTTCTTCAAGAACCCTAAAAGTCCCCTTGTGGCTGCTTTGCTAGGTTAAGAAAGTGTAGAGAGAAAGTTTGTGAAAGCTGAGATTTTCCAAGTCTAAGAATGAATGAAATTTGCTGCTTGTAACCCCTCTTTAAAGGACTAGTTTTGCTGAATTACTTTTACCTTTTAATCCTTATTTTATCAAGTAATTAAAGTATCATTTTCCCCTTTCACTTGGGCCTTAAGGGGCTCCAAATTGATGGGTCTTTGCTGCCCATTTTCCCCCTTTCTCTTGGTTAGTTGGGCCTAACTTACCAAAGAAATTGTAATGGGCTCAGGCCCTTTTTATATTCTTCTTGGGCTGACAATATATTCCATTTATGATGGAAAACATGGGCTAAAGTTATACCCTTAATACAAACTTTATTCATAATCAGACTTGGAAAAATTCGACATCGGGCCTCATCTCCATTTAGCTAGCAAATTTAAGCTAAGCAAGTAGGTTACTCACCTGCTAGCTTACTAAGTCCTACACGAACCTCGATTCTCTCACTTTGTTTAAGGTCGTGATCTCCTCAATTCGACTTAAAACACATTTACACTCGACCCTCTTCAGCGTTAGACATACATATCACCCTCTAATTGGAGATTCAAGCACTTTTAAAAATTGGCGCTAATTTGACCAAACCTTACCATGTTTCATTTGCATAGTACTAGTACTGTAAGATATGATCTGTTACAAGAACTTCACATAAACACTGAGGGGAGTACTTGGAACAAGGCACCCAGCATAGGATACCATAGCTCTTCAGACGTTTCCCATGACTCTCGATGCGAAGCTTGCAGAAGTTTGCTCTAACTGGGGAAAAGTGCAAAGAATATTCCATATGAACTTTTACGAGCCTAACAATCATCCACTACTGGATATGATCATTAACTTTCGACGAGTTCCAGGAGAGTCTTTGAGTGCAACTTGGGATAGATATAAAGAGTGTAGACGAAGCCAAATCGTAGTTTATCGGATGATGAACTTGTGGCAAGCTTCTACTGAGCACTAGCTTCGAACAATAAATGCATGTCGATTCCTTCTTTGGGGGAGATTGTTGGGAATTTTTGAGGCAGCCGCTTAATGAAGTCACTAGGTACATGGACAAACTATCTGCATTTAGCTAATTGTACCAATCATATCAAGATCAATCGGTTGCTACCATTGTACATCAAGAGAAGGCTCTAGTAGTGTAAGACGGGATGGTGTGGTCAGTTGGATCAAGCTATTACATAAACAATGGGTTACATAAAAAGATGAGAGTATTCTTGAACAACTGATGAAGAAAGTGGATGACCAAGAGGAAATCTTTCAAGAAATTAAGTTTGATTTCATCAAGGTAAATTACAAGGTGGATAAAAAAGCAATGGCAATTCAAAAGATCTATGGCCGAGTTGAGTAGGTCTCTAAATAGTTGGAGCATATTAAAAAAGATAGGAGGAGAGATCATAGAAGTGGTGATAATATCTCACTAGATCTTGAGAAAGTCTAAGTACTCAAGATGACAAAGTCAAGCTATGATGTTAAACAAGACGCTTCTTGGAGGCAACCCAAGTATCTTTTGTGTTTTTTTTCTTATTTTAAGTTTATTTTTGTTGTTTAAACTGTTAGATAGTAGATTGATGTTTGTGTTGATATTTAAAAGACTGAATCAATTGTATTATTTTTGAAATTGGTGTATTTTGAGGATTGGTTTGCAGGTATAAATCAAAAGATGAAGATTTGAAAAAAATTGCAGTTGGAGCAGCCTCTATGAGCTGTCCTATGATCCGCAGTGCAAACCACGACTTGTAGTCATGCTTCGTAGAGGGAAATAATATGGATTTTAAGTTGGCACACACACTACAAGCAATCTTATGATTCGTAGGGTCCCCTATGAGTCGTAAGTGTGGTCGTAGTGCCCAAGTATAAATTCTAATTTTTCTAATTATTGGGGTCTGCTACAAGACCAAACCCTATGAGTCATAGGAGGCCCTATGGCTCGTAGTCGGGGTTTCGCAGACCCGAAATATAGAATTTTAATAGTCGACCCGATTGAGTATTTTAGGGTTCAAATATTTAGTTGACTCCTTATTTCAATCATTCAAATGATTTTCCTCCGTAAAAAGCTTTCCCAGCATCATCTTCTACTATTCCAACCAAAATCGCAGCATTTTGTTGGCGAGATTTTCTAGTGAGTACACTATTATCGGGTTCAGCATCTTCCTTTCTGCCCTCATCACGCTTTATTGCTCTTCGGCTTCTCAAATGGTATGTTCTCTTGGTTAAACTTGGCACTTTTATGCTACGATTTAATGTATGTGGTTGGGGTGTTGTGTGCTTAGATAATATTTTGAATACCCATGAGATATGGTTGAATAAATATGAGAAGTGGGGTTTAGTAGATTTAAAGTTCCCTAATGTTATTTTGACTGTTGAAATCACCTTTGTTAGTTGGTTGTGGTGTTGACATGTTAATAATGTGTGCATAGTGTATGATTATGGTTGATTAGTTTGTAAAATAATGTCAGGGTTGAAATTAGGTTATTAGTGTACGTTTGGGTTTGAATGCTTAGCTTAAGATAACCCGTGTTTGATTTGTTTATGATTCTTCTGAAATCATATCATGGTGTTAGTATGCTTGTCGTACATTAGGGAGAAATTATTTATGGGTATTTCTCAAATGCTAATGGGTAGTGTTGTTCTATGGTTTTAATTATGAGTATATCTTTGTAGGAAAGTCTTGACTTGGGTCGACATGTTTGGATAATGGGATTGGTTGTGTGTTTGCGATAGTGTAAATTCTTGCTTCGATGTTGTTTACTTTTGTTTTGCATGATTTATTGATTCGTGTGGAAAGGTTATAGGCACCACAGGTGCCTTCTATTTTTTGCTATGAGGATCCCCTACGAATCGTAGGTTGCTCTATGAGTCATAATTGTCCGTCATAGGAGGTAATAGTCACCCATGGTTCTTTAACACTTCCTATACGAGACCCACCTACAACTCATTGTGCCTACTACAAATCGTAGTGAGGGACTCGTAGGACCCGCCTTGTTTTGAATTGTATTCTGATACCTACTACAAGCCTAGGCTATGACTTGATGGTATTCTTACAGTCATACCTGAGTCTCGTATCTGTGATCAAAATGATATTTTTTCAAGTATCTTGGCACTACGAGGCTACTATACGACTTATAATTCACCCTAGGAGTCGTACCTGTGCCTCGTAACTGCAGACCTACAACTGGTTCAGTGTAATTTTGTTTATATTTCCTTTTATTGGTTTTATTAGTCTTTGCTTATTCTTCTTCGTGGTTCCCATTTGATTAAACATATGGTGCTCACTTTGTATTATGGAGTCAATTTTTAGGTACAATGCCTCCAAAAGATAAACATGCTATCCAGGCCTTGAAAAGAAAGTTGGTTGATGAGTCTTCAAAGACCGAGTAGTATGAGGGATCTGTGGAAGTCCACAGAGTCCATATTGACCCTGAGGCAAATGTGCCTCAGACTAGGGCCCACATTACACAGACCCCAATGGAAGTTTATACCCCTCCCAGTTTGAGGAAGAGGGCAATGATGATAGGTCTAATAGTGGTATGCCATAGATGACTCCCTCTCACTCTAAGACTAGTTCACCGAAGGCTTCACAAACTCAGCACACTAAGGCCGATCCTTCTATCACCTCTATAGATCCCAAAAATACCTGATGGGGCATTCCAGACATCAAAGATATCTACGAAAAGGGACTGGAGATTAAAGGCCAAAGAAAACCTATCATGCATTTAAATGATGAGTCGAGGCTAAATGACTCCGGGCTGAGTAGAATGCCAGATTTAGAGGCTGGAGATTGACCTCCATGGGCTTAGGTACTATCAAAGAGATTGGGCAAGTACGCCCAATATCTAGTTTGAGAGTTCTACGCCACCTACTATGCCACTATTCTCCGAGATCTTCCTAAGGAGAAGAAGGCTATTAATTAGCCGAGGTTGCGACAAGTACTAGTCCAGGGTCAGATGGTTGACGTATTTGAGAAGACTATAAAGAGGGTTCAGTTCAGGCCGAACTCTAGGGCACCTCGTTCCACTGCTGAGTATGATACTAAAATCGAGAAGGTGCGGTGGGCGATAAGTAAGAAGAATGTGGATTTGAAGATTAAGCTTCTGAGGTGGACAACTAGCCAAATCTATGAGGGTGGTGACGAGCTTGTGTGGGTCACAAACCACGCCGTACTGATAGTGAAGTCTCACCTATCCTTCTAGGACAAATTCTGGTAGTCTATTATCATTGGCGCATCAGGCCTATATTTACGGATAATGTGATCACCATTTAGTGTGCTGTGTTGCTAGCCAATATCTTAGATGTCTATGATGTTGATTGGGCCCGAGTTTTGGCCAAGAAGATCTACGACTCAGCGATTCGTACCCGTACCTCATTTCCTTTTCCCATCTTGATACATAGATTATGTAATGAGGCTGGGGTATGTGTCTCCCTCAACCTGGAACCACATGTAGAGGATGTGCACACTATGGATCCCAGCTTGATTAAGACTGATGAAAATGTGGTGGCCCTACAGCAAGCAGTTTTTCCTCCTACTCCAAATCCTTTTGCTTTGTCGCCACAGACTCAGGAGCCGACTCCAGCAACCATCAGTTCTACTCCATTTTCCTCAGAGCCACCTCAAGATATTGATACAGAGATGATTCCATCCTCAGACATACCTGCACCAACACCTCCCACTACTTAGGTTGATTGTGCAAACTATCTTTTTATGTTTGCTTTTGCTTTTCAGGCTTTTGTGCGCATGTTAGCGAAGATGGAGCTCTAGATGAGCAGATTGACGAGCCAGATCAAACCATAGCTCCATCAGACAATCTACGACTTGGAGGAGAGAACCAAGGCATACACTCTTGAGATTGTAGATCGGAGAGTTGATGTAGAGGATGCAAAGATTAGTGCCTTCGAGGATAGGTTCCAGTTGAGACTTGAGGGAGCACAGGCTGTTGATATGGCTGCTGTGAAGGATGAGTTGTCCAAGTTCAAGGCCCACCTATTGCAAATGATAGTGGCTACGATAGATGTCCCAAAGGAGGCATTGGCGGGTGATGATGTGTTTGATTTATTCGATGATCGCCCGCATGCCCACGGGAAGAGGCCCCTCGAGAGTGATGATGCAGTCATGAGCCAAAAGAGACCCAAGACTGTTGATGAGGTGGTAGCACTGGAGGAGCAGATTACTGATAAGGTAGTGCTAGAGTCCTTAGCTATGGAGACGATACGGAGGGAGAAGGTGCAATAAATAGCACAAGGAGTCGAGAGTTTAGGTACAGTTGCAGCCCAGACCACCAAGGAGGAGATTGAACCCCAGGAACCCAGGATCAGATGGATGCCGCTACTTGAGCACCATGTGTTTGATACTTTTGACCCCCAGTCCTTATTGGTGCTTTTGGATACTTTGTTTTCTTTATGTTTTTCTTTAGATAATTTGTTTTATTATTGCTTTTATGGATGTTTTTATTTTGGATATTGGGTTTTCATCTAACTTTTTGGATCATTGTTTCTCATTTTGGATTTTTAAAGAGTTTATATATATAGATGTTTACTTTGAGGACAAAGTATGTTCTTTTGGTGGACTGTGGGAAGTTACGAATTATGGTGGAGTCTGAGTAGCCTTTAGTCTATAACTTTCCCTATATATATGTGTGTGTGTGTGTTTACTTTGAGGACAAAGTATTTTCTTTTGGTGGGTTTTGGGAAGTTACGAATTAGGGTGAAGTCTGAGTAGCCTTTATTCTATAACTTCCCTTGTTTTTATCCCATGATTTTCTTGCCGTGTTTCTTTTTCGTTGTCGATGTTTTCAATTTTTGTTGAACCAACATGTTTAGGTAGTGTAGATAATTTGTAGATGTATAGTGATTACTATCTTTTGGCATATATATAATCGTTAAATGATTTATGAATGTTTTGAAAATTGGGTATCCTCAAATGTTTTTGCGATTGTTAGTTACCATTGCAATCTTGCATATGATTATTTGTCAATGGTTGCTCTGATAATAAGAAGGCAAGTTGATGCTTGAAGCATCATCTCTGAGTCTATGTTGATTGTGTTTGTGATTCCATGCATGTGTGAGCTTATTCTGTCATATTCTTGCATTGGGTACTGACTAAGAACTTGCCTTGTTACTCTAAGATTGGATGGAGATGTGGTTTATTAGGAGAGGATCTTAGTGTATTGTTCTTATAATTAGTCCACTTTTGCCCAAATTACCTACCAAATATAGTGGTTTAACCCTTGTTTGAAATGTTTGAACTTTACATGTACCTTTTCTTCCTTGACACCTAGCTCGCCTAGCTTTATTTTGTAAAATACCTTGATATTGTCCCTAGTCTTTCCTTGAACATGTGAACCTTGATTGAGGCAAAAATCTTAAGTTGAGGGTGGCCACCAAAAGTGTCCCTGGTTTAGGGAATAGATATTGTGTACTTCACCTTAGGCTAAAAGGCTAAGTTGAGGGTGGCCTTTGTTATGGTAAAGTAACGAAAAATGAGGTGGTTAGTTGGGAAGGAAAGAAAGAAGAAAAGAATCATGTGCCAGGTGCGAGAAAAAGCAAAGAAAAGTATATTGGATTGAAAAGAATAGCAAGTTCAAAAATATGGCACAGTTGAAAAAGGAAAAAGAAAGCTCTCTGAATCACTTGAAAAGGAAGAATGAGGGAGAATATAATGAAAATGGTTGAGTTGTGGAGACAAAGATGTTGAAAAACATGGTTCAAGTATAGCTTTTAGTCACAACTTGCCTAAAATGCCATACCAAAGCCCCATGAGCCTACGTTATAAGCCCGTTAAGTCCTAAAGTGATCCTAGTACAACTAATCGATAGTCTGGAGTTTCAGTATAGGGGAAAACCTATGGTGTTGGTAATCATGCATGAATTTCATTTGTAAGAGTAAGAATGCTTGCACAGTCCCCGAACTTTGATTGCTTTTTGAGTGAGACATAAGGACTTCTTTTTTGTGAGGGCATTTGCATTGCATGATTGACATATGTCTTGTTCAGTGACTGTGGATTGATGATACTCCTTCACTTCGCATAGTTAGATTGTCAGATGCATCATTGTGTTTTGGTTTGCTTGGTAGTTTTGTAATCAGGTTTTGGAAAATGAGAGTTGGGTACCTGAATTGGAGTTAAGGGATGTATATGCCATTAGGATAGTTTCTATGTGTCTCTCATTGTCTACTTAGATTGAGTCGTCGCTTAAGGACAAGCAACATTTCTTAGTTGAGGGTGCTAGTGTGCTGTCAAAATGCATCACATTTGATGCCTAAAACAAGGGATTTTGCAAGTTCTTAATGCAACTTTTTATGGTTTTTATGTGTTATTTTGTTGTTCTTACAGAAAATATAGGTTGGCATAATTTTGAGAGAAAATTGCAGATTTTGTTGAAGTACAGGACATATAAGCCACCATACGAGTCCTAGCCCAAGCTACGAGTTGTAGCCCAAGCTAGGAGTCTAAGGTACCCTCGTAGCAAGTCTTTGATGGGATTTTTGCATGTATTTTTTATTTTCATTCGCTTTGATTGTTGTTTGGTGGTGGCTAACACCAAACCTAGCCTACTATCACGACCCCAACCAAGGTAGTGGCGAATAGGAAAAGGGAAGTAGATGACAGTTTTGGATTGATGTGTTCTCTCCTAATCAACCAAACTTGACCAAGGGGAGGTTGACTGGGATAATGGATAACAGTCAGTTTGCACACCATGGTTGACGACTAAGCGCCATGGTGAAATTCGACCTTCACCTTCACAAGAGGGATGGAAGAACCTAAGTTACAATCCTGCATGCGAATTCCTAATTAGAGTTATGTTGTCTAGGATAATTGACTCAACGAAATATAGGGAACACAATTCCCAAGTTGTCCCTCAATTTGATTGTCTTCTTCCATAAATAGTGTTGTCTTTATTTTTGTTCTTCATTTTGAATCACAACCCCCTCCCCCTATTTTAGAGAATATAGTGATCAATGGTTGAAATGATCTTTAGTAGATCAACTTAGTCAATCCCCGTATTCCCTGTGGATTCGACCCTAACCACTAGTTGGGTTTATACTTGACTGCAACTTTTCACTCAAAAAGCAATCAAAGTTCAAGGACTATGCAAGCATTCTCACTCTCACAAATGAAACTCATGCATGATAACTAACACCATAGGCTTACCCCTATACTCAAACTCCGGACTATTGACTAGTTAGATTCAGATCACTTTAGGACTTAATAGGCTTGTAATGAAGTCTTATGGGGCTTAGGTATGACATTTTATGTAAGAAGACAACCAAATTAAAGGATAACTTGGAAATTGTGTTTCGCATGATTCGTTGACTCAATTACCCTAGATAACATGACTCTTATCAGGACATTGCATGCAACACAGTAACTTAGGTTCTTCCAGCACTATTGTGAAGGTGAAGTTCAAGTTTCACCATGTAGCTTAATCAGCAACCATGGCGTGCCAACTAACCGTCAGCTATTGTCCCAGTCAACCTCCCTTTGGTCAAATTTGGTTGATTAGACAAGAACACATCAATTGAATCTCGTTATCTACTTCCGTTTTCCTATTCATCACTACCTTGGTCAGGATTGTGATAGTAGGTGGGGTTTGGTGTTGGCCACCACCAATCAACATTCAAAATGAAAAGAAGTAGACAATACATGCAAATACCCAATCAAAGAAATGCACAAAATTTAGGTTATTTCAAGTCAACTTCTCATGGTTCCCACAACCCCAAGTTATGGGTGCT
>JAABOM020061796.1:0-10732 GCA_011800125.2 Solanum clarkiae
TATATATATATATATATATATATATATAGGCACAAATATCTTCCACTTAAACCAATCAAAAGAACCCACAACACATAACCCCACAATAATTAAATTCTTAAGGACTATACTTAGAAAAAAATATACATTTAGTCCCAAACTTTACCAAATTGAACCAATTAAGGACTTACAGGTTCTAACTTACGTGTTCTAACAAAAATCCTATTGGTTAAGCGAACATTCTTCGCTAATTGTATATTGTAAAAGTAGGAAGTTTGTGCATTCTATGTTTGAAGGTTTGCAAGAGAGAAGCAAGGAGTTGCATCTATTGAGGATCGCTGGAATTGGCTACTCTTGCGAAGGAGTCTGTAGCATATGTTTAAGTTAGGTTTTCTTACTTAAGGGTATTTTAGTAATTTAACTTTTAATTTTTTTAAGTTCATGATTTTAAGGTAATATAGAATATAAATATAGATATAGGTAGCGTAATATAAATAGATACATATGGATATAGATTTAATATTCAAGTTAGGGAGTTCAAGCACTATTGACAAGCCAATTATATCAAGAAATAATGTTATAATCCAAATATTATGGAAGATAATTAGGGCTTTGAAAATATTATATTAATAGTAGTTCTTGATATAAATTGATAATGCTAAATTTTCTATATTTAAAGAAATTAATAACTTTAGAGTATTTTATTAGTTTTAGTATTAAGATTATAAGCTCAATTAGATTACTTATGACCATGCGTTTCACACGGGCTAATTTCCTAGTATAATATAAAGTACTAAGTAATTGATTTTAAAAATATTTAAATCAAAATATTAGTATCTTCGAAATAATTGTATAAATGATTATATCTTCAAGTCTCCAAATTGGGAAAGAAATCAAAGGAAATAAGGACTTTTATTTAAGGAAAATAGAATTCTAGAATTTAGAAGGAATTTGAAAAATCAAAGCTCTAAACAGTATGAACTAATATACTTCTAAAAAAGGATTTAAGAAAGAAAGTTTTAGTCAATTTTAAAGTAGTAAATATTAGGAGTTCTAAGTAGTCTCCTTGTATAAATGAAGACTATAGCATGAGAGTTCTTACCTATGACAAATAAGTAAGATTGATTGTTATAATTTTAATTAACTTCAAAATTTTAAACAATAAAATTTATTCAATTACTGTTTGGTACCAAGGGACTTCGACTACTGTATAACTTAGAATCTTCCCTTTAATAGTGTCTTTTCATCAAAGGAAAAATATTTTGGTTCATCCAAGTAAATATGATAGGATAAGCAACACCTAGTATCATGTAGCAGGAGTTTTACCCTACGTTTCTCAGAAATGCACAATTTATTTTTTCCCTAGTTTCTCCTACTCAATTTAGTGTAATGCACATACTTTGCACGTATGTGTACCAGACCAGGAAGAAGACCAGAAAATTAGTATTCACACCTTCACCAGAAAACCAAGAATCAAAATCATTGACATTAAATTGTTTTCCTTATTTACTTGCATTTCTTTTAATAAGAAAGTAAAACTTAACTAAAATAAAAATAAATTTAGATATTCTGATGAAGTCAAATATGAATTTCTATCTATTCAAGAAAGTATAATTTTTCTCGGGATGGGACTTAAAAGTTCAATGAATATAAAAGGAAGAAAATTTAGCGAGGACGATTATAGTTAATCTATATATGCAACTATCAGTTTCAACAGTATCAAAACTCGGCTAAATCATCTATGTCATTAAAACTTTATGCCAAATTCTTAATCATCAACTTTGTACTCACTTCATTATTTAGTCCGTAAATTGAAAAAGTTAAGATAAATAAAAATTAAATTATTGAAAAAGAAAGAAAAAGAAAAACTTCATAAGTGGTACATTCAATTTAATATTCCAAAAAAGGAAAGGAAATTACTAGATGGTGATATGAATATTACTATTTGTACCTTCACCAAAAATTTCCTTATTTACTTGCATTCTTGTGGTCATATGGTCAAAGTTTAACTAAATCATAAATATATCTTATATATTTAGATGGAAATAAATATAAATTCCTATCTAGTCGAGAAAGTACCATTATAGTTAGAAATTAAAAATTTTTCTCAGAATGTAATTAAAAATACAAGGCAGAGAAAAACAAGGAAGAAAATTTAGCTAAAAAAATTACAATTAATGTATATACTAGTCCAAGAAATACCATTGTAGTTAGAAATTCAAAACATTTCTCATAATGTAATTTAACATACGAGGAGGAGAAATATAAGGAAGAAAATTTAGCTAGAAAAATTACAACGTCTACTAACCTTCCCTCCCGCAACTATAAAAGTTGAAAGATAAAGGCTAGGCCAAATATGAAAAAAGTACTTTACATTCAGAAAAAACAAAGCCTTTTCTCCTTTTTCTTTCTATTTTTATTTTTGAAAAATTACTTTTACCTACCCAAATTACATATTTCACTTGGGTTCATCAACACTTTGAATAGCTAGAAGCAAAACCTGGTCATCACGTGTTGCAACGTCTGCTAGTTGAATCTGAAGGAGACAATAACTTTGCTTATTTGTGAGTTGCCACAGTTGTAGGCAAATGGAAAGTAATAATGATGAAGCTGTTAAGGTCAAAAAAATTGTTGAGCATAAGTTAATTGAGAAGGACATTGTTGGAGCTCAAAAATTTTCTTTGAAGGCTCAAAATCTGTTTCGAGGCCTTGATGGCCTTTCTCAGTTCCTAGAAGTGGTCAATGTATATGTTGCTTATGAGAAGAAGATTGATGGTGAAGTGCATATCTATGGTGTTCTTTCTGCAGAGAATCAGTTGATGATGAAACAATAAGAAAACAATATAGATGGCTTGCTCTAGCTCTTTACCCTGATAGAAATAAATCCATTGGGATAGATAGGCGTTTAAGACCATATCCGAAGCCTTGAGTTTGTTGTATGATAAAGCCAAAAGAATGACATATGAAAATAGAGGGGCTACGAGGAATGCATCCATGCAAGGAAACCTGCACGGATATCATAATTTCTCCATGATCCCAGCAAGTGCAAGAAACTCAACTGATTCTGATTCCCAACCTGCTGGGGTGGCTCCCTAGCCATCAAAAGTTGAAACATTCTGGACATCATGCAATATGTGCCAGAAATATTATAAATACTCGAAGATTTACCAAGACCAAACTATTATGTAACCCAAATGTCACCAGCCTTTTAGAGAAAGGGAGGTCGGTTGTAACGACCCGGGTATTGTACAATTTTGTTGGAGCTTAAAATTTTATTTTCCAAAAGTTTTGGACCAAGTGGCACTCCAAAGAGGACCCCACGGCCCGTGTGAGGTCACACAGAACGTGTAGGGTCTCTTGGAATGGCCTTTGGCCCTTGAACATTGTTTGGGCTTCAAACTGTGGGGATTAAAAACCAAGGTACATCATATGAATTTCCCCCTCATGGTCTGTGTGACACTCCATGAACTGTATGGTAGACCGTGTGATGGAATTGGTGTAAAGTCCCAATATTTTGAGACGAAGTGAGGTCACACGGCCCATCAGAAGGCTCGTGTGATGCCCCTTGGGTCGTTAGGGTGCCTGTATAGCCTCCAAGGTGGAAAATAATTATAAGTGTGGCTCCACTCACGGCATGAGGGATTTTATTTTGTCTAAGGGGGGTGCCATGGGCAGTATCACAGACCGTGTGACGCCTCACGACTCGTGTGGCCCTTTTGTGTGGATCACTTTTGGCTCAAAAACTTTCCAAATATGGAAATCTCCAAGCTCAAGCTAGGTTCACTTTCAAACCTTCAACTCAATCATATACATGTTGTTTAAGGGTATCATGGGTCTCACACGTCAAGACAAGTTCAAAGGAATTCCATTAGCCAAGTTTTTCATAAGTACTGGTAGAAGGGTCAACTATAAATGGGCATACTATTAGCACAAAACGAACTTGGTGGAGCACAACCTATCCAATTGAAGATTTTTGAATTAGCTTTCCAACACACTTGGTTTCACCTCATTTAGTGTTTGTATGAAGAATTTATGCCCATTTTCCTAGAACTCGTTTGTGCAAGGGTATATACTGGATACAGGTTTTTTCTTGAATTTCGTTTCATTAATTGTGTTTTTGTAAATTCAATTATTTTTATTGGTCTTTTGGGATCTCCCATGCTATATAATGACCTTATAAAGACCTAAAACCTTATTCAAATTATTCACATTCACTCTCTCTTGTTCGAAAGACTGTCGCAAATCCTCTCATCAGTTCTTGAAGATTTTCAACTTGGGAATTAAGACACTTTCAATTCTTCATCAATTTTTCTCCTCGGTACTCTTCATATTGTGAAGGTATGTAGGTTTGATCCTTGATTTTGTTTAAATCAAGGAGACCCAAGATTTATTTTCAAGCAATTTCATGAGTTTCTAGCTTACATGAAATTGGAGTTCTGAATATTATGATTTCTAAAATTCTATTGATACATTGGTAGTGTTTATTTGATGATTTTAAATTGATTTAAGTTATAAAATGATGAAATACATTGAGTTTATAAGATTATGAATATGCATGTCCCTCTTCAAGACTTGTTTATGCATGGGTGATTATATTATGATTTTAAATATGGATATAATTATGCTTTCACTTGAATTTCATATTATATTGATGATTTCAGATTGAATTTTAATTACCCATATTTTTCTCACATTATTCATGGCACTTGCATTCATGACATTGAATTATTTTTGAAATTATGAAGTGGGTTAAGCCCAATTATGTTCTATGATATGATTTTTATAAGCTATTGGTTATGACAAGAATGTGATCACATATATGTCTATGGATTATGGCTCTTTAAGTATTTTGGGTACTTGCACCATTTCGTATATGAATAGGCTATTCGTGTGCATGAGTATATTGACTATGAAATTATGATTTTGGCATTTGAGCCTAAGTATGACTTACTATGAATGATAGCTTTTAAGCCCAATTGTGCATTAAAGTATTTGGCAAGACTTGTATCTCTTGAAAGCATGTATAACTATGCATATTGTAAGTATTCTTGTGGGATGATGACTTAGCACTGATGGATTGAGGGATCTCCCTCTTTCCTTGAACTATATGCCTAGCATAGGTTTTCCTTTCCGAAATGGATGTTGCGCCCGTAAGAAAAGAAGCCTTCTAAATGCGTGGTGTTCCAGTAAGGAGAAGACATGATATGATATGATATGATTTGCTATATGTGAAAATCCTATCCGAAATAGGTGTTGTTCCCATTAGGAAGGTTGCCTCATACGAAATGGGTATTGTTCCTGTAAGGTGGAGTATGGTTTACCTTTGGCAAGTAGACCACCTCTTTATTGATGAGGGAATTTCATCGGGATTCCAAGTAATAGTTTGCTTGGTCTTATTCATGTTGTTTAAGGTCACATCCCCACTATATATGAGCATCATTTGCACTTCATGCATCATGACTTTCATAATTTCTTGTATATTACATTTTTGGCTATACATATATCTTTCTATATTATGTGTCCTTGTCATCTAACATTGTATGCAGGTTTTGGTAAATTGCATGCATTGCACCCCACATACTTAGTACATTCAAATATACCAACACATACTTTTGCCTACATGATCTCACCATGTAGGGACCGGAGATTACTACCATCCATCGTTTGATGCTAGATCAGAATTGAGACAGTTGTTATGGTGAGTCCTATATTTCAAGGACAAGCCACCATTCCTCTACCTATATTACTTCTATTTGTTTTATTTTCTTTGACGGTGAGCCAAGGACATGTCTTGACCCTCGTCCTATCTTATGGCTAGAGGCATTGTTGTACATCTTGAAGACTCTCGTCGTATCTATGTGTTTTGTGTTTTCTTTGAACCTTATGCTTATGGTAATTCTTTGGATATGACTATTATGGATTGATTATGGGTACAAAGCTATATTGGTGTCGGATCTATGTGTTTTGTGTTTTGTTTGAACCTTATGATTGTGGTTATTCTTTGGATATGACTATTATGAATTGATTATGGGAATTATGATATATATATGTATATTTGAATTGATTATGAGAATTGTGATATATATGTATGTTTGATGTGGAAATATGGTAGATCTTAAGTTCCGAATTGCCCCCATAGCGTAAGTCATACTTACTCACCCCTTAGTTATTATGTGCTATATACTATATGAATCCATGCTAATCTCTTTTCCTCTCCATAGCGTGACTCTTACTTTTCCCTCCCTTAGAACTATGTGTTTAATTTTAATGCGCTTCCGAACCAATGATGTGGATTTTGGTACTTTAAGGCTTGTTTGGGGACTTTCGAGTTCCCATTTTTCGTGTCACTCTTAAACCCTAGGTTCGGGTCATGACAAAGATGGTATCAGAGCACTAGGTTTATAAATGGTCCTAGGAGTCCAATATGCCGCGTTAAGTAGAGTCTTATTTATGGGTGTGAAGCATGCCACATCTTTGAGTAGGAGGCTATGAGGCGTTCTAGGAAATGTTTCACTTTTCATGATCCTTATCGTGCCATGGAACATGTCATAAGATTTCCTATCTACATCCCTCCCTACCGAATAAGGAGAGTTACTTTGGGCTTGTAGTGCAATCTAAGGAAGAAAGGTGTTTTATCTGAGCTTATAGATGAGGTAAAAGGGAGTTAGTGAAGGATGTGCATTATTTGACAAGCCTGCTCCTTCTGGTATTCGATGTTTTCTGGGGTTGGATGGACATGATGGAAGGTTCGTTGAAGGGTTCTCATCTATTACATCTCCATTGACCAAGTTGGATCAAAAGAAGGCCACGTGTGTGTGGTTGGGTGAGTGTGAGGAGAGTTTTCAAACTTTGAAACACCGGTTTACATTGGCTCCTGTTTTGACTTTATTAGATGGGATTGTGATATATTATGATTCTTCTTGGATTGGGGTAAGGTTGTGTACTTATGCAATATGGTAAGGTGATAACTTATGCATCAATGCAATTGAAGATGCATGAGTGTAATTACCCGACTCATGATCTTAAGTTAGCGGCGGTGGTATTTTGTTTGAAATTCCAAGACACTATTTATATGGGGTGCATGCTAATGTCTTCATCAATCACAAGAATTTGCAATATGTGTTCATTCAAAGGGACCTTAACTTGAAGCAAATGAGAATGTTGGAACTCCTAAAGGACTCTGACATGAGTGTATGATATCATCCCGACAAGGCAAATACTGTAGCCGATGCGTTTAGTGGACTATCTATGGGAAGTGTGGCTTATGGGGGTGAAGTGTAGGAGGAGTTGGCAAAAGATGTTTACCGTTTGGCTAGATTGGGTGTTAGGTTGGCCGGCTCTAATGATGGAAGTATTTGTGTTCAAAATGGGGTCGAATCCTTAGTGTCTCTTGATGTAAGGTCTAGGCAAGATTTAGATCCATCATTGGTTATGTTTAAGAGGTTGGTTGTCGGAAATAAGATAGAGATTTTTCTCCTAAGGGGGAGATGGTGTAATTCGATACCAAGGTCGATTGTATATTTTAGACGTTGATGGTCTTAAGGATATGATCATAAGTAAAGCCCATAACTCTCATTTTTCTATTCACCAGAGATTTACTAAGAGGTACTACAGTTTGTTAGAAGAGTATTGGTCGCATGGTATGAAGAAGGATATAGCCAAGTTTGTATCTGAATGCCCTAATTGTCAACAAACGAAGGTAGAACACTAAGGACCCAGTGGTTTGACTCAAGATATTGAAATTTCTACTTAGAAGTGGGAAGAGGCAAACATGGATTTTGTGGTTGGTTTTCCTTGGACTCGAAAGCAATTTGATTCAATTCGGGGTATTGTTGATCGGAGGACTAAGTCGGCTCATTTCTTATCGGTTGAGACTACTTTCATGTTGAGGACAATTCAAACTTTGGAGGACATGACGAGGTCTTGTGTGTTGGAATTCAAGGTTAATTAGGGTGGTCATTAACCATTTATTGAGCTTGCTTATAATATTTCTCATGCTAGCATTGGTGTGGCAGCGCGGGGCTTTCTATTATAGAAGGTGTAGGTCTTTGGTGGGGTGGTTTGAGTTAAATGAGATGACTTCTGTAGGCGTGGGTTTAGTGTTGGAGGCTATGGAGAGAGTGGGATTAGTTATGAAAAAAATTGAAGGTGGTTCGAAGTCATCTTATGGTTTTACTTAGATGTTGGAAAGAGGGATCATGAGTCTTGTATTGGGGATTGGGCAGATGTGAAGGCATCACTTATTAAGGGTGCTATGCATTTTAGGAAGGAGGGAACGTTAAGTTTCCCAGTATGTAGGCCCTCATTAGATTGTTGAGCATTGTGGGAATATGGCCTATAGATTGGAATTGCCTCTGGGTTTGAGTTTTATTCATTCGGTTTCCTATGTGCTAAGTTAAGGAAGTTGGTTGTTGATACTAGTGCTATGTTACCTTAGGAGAGTGTTGAATTTGAGGAGAACTTGACTTATGAGGAAGTTTCGGTGGAAATTTTGGATAGACAAGTGAAGAAGCTTCATAACAAGGATGTGCCTCTGGTTAGGTGCTTTGGAGGAATCAACATATTGAAAGTGCTACATGGGGAGAGGAATCAAGTAGCATGTGGCTATACCTCTATCCTTTCCAATCTACTCAAGCCTAAGGTATTAGGTTCTTCTATTCTCAATGGTCCTAATTCTTTCGCTCTTAAGTCTCATGACTTGACATGCATACATGTGCACAAAAATGATTTATTTTATTATTCTTTAAAATGATTTGAATATGTTTTGATATGAGTTTTAACGATTTGATGATTTTCAAATTGTGAATTGTTCATTGTACCTTCTGTTTGGATGTTTCATGTTCTAAGTCAAGCCTTTCAAGCCTTGTTCCACCACATTCGAGGACGAATGTTCCCAAAGGGGTAATGATGTAATGACCCGGGTATTATATGATTTCGTTGGAGCTTGAAATTTTTTTTTCCGGGATGAATATTCCTAAAGGGGAGATGATGTAACAACCTGGGTATTGTATGATTTTGTTGTAGCTTGAAATTTCAATTTTCATAAGTTTTGGAGCAAGTGGTACTCTAAGGAGGACCCCACGGCCCGTGTGAAGTCACACGGACCGTGTAGGATCTTGTGGAATAGCCCTTGGCCCTTGAACATTGTCTGGGTTCCAAATTATGGGGATTAAAAACAAAGGCACGTCATACTTGACCCCTCACAGTCCGTGTGACACTACACGTACCGTGTGGTGAACCATGTGATGGCCTTGGCGTGAAGTCCCAACATTTTGAGACTAAGTGAGGTCACACAGCCTCTCAAATGGCTCGTTTGATGCCCCACGGGTCGTGAGGGTGCCCATATGGCCTCCAAGATGGAAAATAATTCTAAGTATGGCTCCACTCTTAGCATGAGAAATATTATTTTGTCTAAAGGGGGTGCCACGAGCAGTGTCACGGACTGTGTGACACCACTTAGCCCGTGTGGCCCTTTCATGTGGTTCAATTTTGGCTCGAAAACATTCTAAGTATGGAAATCTCCAAGCTCAAAATAGGTTCACTTTCAGGCCTTCAAATCAAGCTTATTCATGTTGTTTAAGGGTATCATGGATCTCACACGTCAAGCCAAGTTCAAAGGAATTCCATCGGCTAAGTTTTTCATAAGTACCGGTACAAGGGTCAACTTTAAATGGGCATATCTCTTAGCACAAAACGAACTGGGCAGGTCAAAACCTATCAAATTAAATCTCTTTGAATTAGTTTTCCAGTTGGTTTCACCTCATTTAGAGTTCGGATGAAGAATTTATGCCCGTTTTCGTAGAACTCGTTTGTGCAAGGGTCTATACGGGTTTTCTATTGAATTTCATCTCATTAATGGCATTTTCATAAATTCGGTTATTTCTATTGGTCTTTTGGGATATCCTATGCTATATAATAACCTTCTAAAGACCTAAAACACTATTCAAATTATTCACATTCACTCTCTGTCATTCAAAAGACTCTCTCAAAATCCTCTCAAGGGTTCTTGAAGATTTTCAACTTGGGAATCAGGACACATTCAATTCTTCATCAGTTTTTCTCCTGGTACTCTTCATCTTGTGACGATATGTGGGTTTGATCCTTGATTTTCTTTCAATCAAGGAGACCCATAATTTATTTTCATGTTTAGGAGTGAAGAAGAGGGTTTTTAATTATGAAAACTGGCATTTTATATGTTTTGGGACCTTAAATAGACCCCCAAAGGTTTTAGGATAAAAGTATCCTCAAAATAAAAAGGAAAAATATCATTTATCTCAACCAAAAAGGGTCCGCGTTGGATCCATGATGCGGAACTATCGCGGATCTTCGGATAGCTCTGCAGGGCTTCAGTAAAGTGGTCATAACTTTCTCCTTCGAACTTTGATTAAGGCAAAATTGGATGTGCTGGAAGTCAATTCAAATATCTTCTATTTGATATATTAAGGGTCACCTAACTCATTATACCTTTGGAGATATGATTATTTGAAGTTGACCTTTTTATCAACTCATACCAAAACTTAGTTGGTAAGAATTCTTTGGACTCGGCTTGATGTAAAAAATTTCTTATATTTGTTTATTGAACTTGGGGGACGGGGGGTTGGAAATTGACCAGAATGCCCCTCAAATTAAAACAAAAATTTCACTTCGGAATGGCCCAATCCGCGACGCGGATGGGGCGTGCACTAGTGTATTTTTTTGTTGAGGTAAAATCTAGAAGAACGAAAAATGTACAAGAAAAAATCAGAATGAATAA
>JAABOM020061797.1:0-10732 GCA_011800125.2 Solanum clarkiae
TCTAAGATTATACCTCTTGTGAGCCTTTGATGTTAATGTTAATGCAAAGGATAATGTTGATGATGACCCATTCTTATCATTGAAGTTAGGATCACCATTTGAGACTAATGATGTTAAGAGCTACTCGTGTCGTGTCTCTATGTTTATTATAAATTGTTAACGTATGATTATCTTATATATTCTGTGAGATTAGACATAACATCGAGTGGACTAGAGGTGAGTCCCCAAGTCTTAGAACTACGTGCAACTATAGGTGAAGGTATCAGAGGTGAGTCCCCAAATCTCTAAGAGGCAAATATCCTAAATATGAGGGCTTGAGGTGAGTACCCGAGTCCGGGCTTGAGGCGAGTACCTGAGTCCAAGAAATAGAGGCGAGTACGTGGTTCACATAAGGCTTAGTGAATCCACTTAGTCATTAGGAGGTTCACCCTGGCAAGTAACTTCCCCCTTTCTTCTAGTGTAGGGTTAACATCGGGATTCCAGGTTATAGCTTGCTTGGTCTTATGTTATGTTGGTTGAGGTTTCTTCCCATGCTTATATACTATATTCTATGTAAGATTAATGATTTGTAAAGCATGATTTACTTAAGCATTGTTCATATATGTCATATTGTTATTATGCTATTTATTGTTTATAATTATGCATTTTGACTATGATGCCTATCTCTTGTTGTATTGCATCCCACATACTTAGTACATTCAAACGTACTAACGCATACTCTATACCTACGTGATGTTACCATATAGGAACACGAAGCTCCATTTGATCATCTTCCTCCCATACATGGCTAGACGAGTTGTTCAAGTTAGCTTTTGGTGAGTCCTCATGTCCAAGGACAATAGCTATCTTCTATCTACTTATGCTTATTGTTATGAGGGTGAGCCTAGTTTCTTATCTTGGACCCCACTCTTATCTATGTAGTAGAGGTTTTGTTGGACATTTGTTGTATCTATGCTATAAGTCTTGACTCTCTTATTTCTTGATGTTTATGATATGAAAGTTTACCCTTAGTCCCAATTCTCGTTTTGCATATTTATCTCTTATTGTAACTAATTACTTCCGTGACTAAGGATGTGTAATGATATGCTATGAGGCTTGTTTGGGGTCCTTTGGGTTTTGCATTCGCCGATCACGTCTAGGCCCTAGGCTTGGGTCATGACGAAGATGGTATCAGAGAACTAGGTTGTTAGATCCTTGGAGTCCAAAACATCACACCGATTAGAGTCTTATTCATAGTTGTGTTGTGCACCACAACTATGAGTAGGAGGCTATGAGACATTATAGGAAATTTTTTCCTTCTTCATATTCTAAGTCGTGCTATAGGGTCAGAATAAGTTTTTTCCCCTAACGATTGTTCTTTTCTCTTCTAGTAAATCATGCCACTTCAAAGAGGAAGGTGAAGAAAGGTAAGTTGAAGGTTTTCATTTTTGATGGATCCAAGTTTCACATTGCTTTCATTATTAATTTTGGTTGCTAGTGGACTTCTTATGTGTCCCGAGTTGTTATATGAACCTTTGGTGTCTATCTTTTTTGTTGAGTGTATTGTTGCTAGAAAGTTATAGGTGTTGATCCTGGTTCGTATTGCATTAAGTCTTGCCTTGTGGCTTGTTGGAATAGATGTGGTGGATTTGATATCATACTTGTGATGGAATGGTTGCATGCATGTTATGTCTTTATGGATGGTAGGACCCGTAGAGTTAGATCTCGATTCGCAAATGAGCCTATCTTTGAGTGGGAGTTGTCAAGTGGTAGTAAAAGAGGTAGGTCCATTTCTTGTCTTATGGTTGATCGCTAAGGGTTGTATTTATCATCTTGAGAGAGTTAGGGGTGTTGAACCTAAGGTATATTCTATTGAGATGTTTTTGGTGACCATTGATTTCTTGAGAGTCCTTTCCAATATTTTGAATGTGGGGTAGTATCTTTTGGTTTGACTAGTGTATCAGCTATGCCTCTAAGTCTTATGAATAAGATCTTTAGTCCCTGCTCTATTAGGTTTATGGTGGTTTTGGTATGACGGTTCATTTCCCTAAGTGAGGAAGTGCATGTGAATCATTTAAGGGTAGTACTACAAAGTTTAAAGAAGAAAGATGGATGCTAAATAGGAGAAATGGGAGTTTGGGTTATAAGAGGTTGTCTTCCTAGGTCGTGTAGTGCAGGGTGATAATTTTAAGGTGGACCCTAGTAAGACGAAGGTGATTAGAGATTAGCCTATACTTTGTCTTCATTGGATATTTAGAGCTTCTTGGACTTAGCGGGCTATTACTGGAGTTTGCTAAGAAGTTCCCTTCTATTGCTTCTCCTATGACTTAGTTGACCCTAGGTAAGGCCAATATTGTGACCGACGTTTTGAGTAGGGTGATTTGATAGGTATGAGAGTTGTTATTTCTTGTTTATTCCTTTGTGCTTATAGGACACATGTGTGTGTCCCGGAGGGTTACATGAGTCTATTGTGGATAGGAGGGGTCTATAAGAGTTGCCCCATTTGCATAACGTGTTGTTTTATGGTCTTGTTGATCTTGTCATGGTGGGTTTAGAGGTCTTGGGGTGGATTGGTTACATGCATATCATGCTTTCAATAAGTGTAGAACCCATAAGGTTGTAATATGATGGTTAAGGATGGTCGATCTATTTGGTCAACTATGATGGGTTAGTCATTTTTCTAAGATTAATCTTTGGTTCGAGTTTTGTCCCCAAGTGAGAATGAGGGTAGGTGATATTTTCAAGTGTCTTTCCATACTAAGAGTGAGCATTTGAGTATAGCTAGAGTTTTTTGCTTGTTTTATGCACCAGCTATGCTTATGGGTTTCATGAATAGGGTCTTAAAACCCTACCTTGACATGTTGGTGGCGGTCCCTAGTGGTGGTGCATTGATTTAACTGGAGCTTGTGAATCATTTGGGAGTAGTGCTGCAAGTCTTGGATGATGAGGGGTTGTTCGCAAAATATGATAGGTGTGAATAGAACATACCAAGAAGCTGGTTAGAACTCCTTAAGGATTATGATATAGTGTGTATTAATTTCCATGGAAAGGCTTATATTGTGATCAGTGCTCTAAGTGGCCTAGCATGTGTTGATGGTGGTGGCAAAAAGGTAACTAGAGAGATCCTTCGGATGGCTAGGTTGGGGGGGTTAAGTTGGAAGAAGTTAGCATAGTGGTGTAGTATTCTTGATGGTTCCAGATCTTCTTTGGTTGGAGAGGTCTATATTAAGCAAGTACTTGATTCCGTCTTATTAGGGTTAGAAGTTTTGGGTGGAGAGATAGTAGACTGGAGGTTATCTCCCAAAGGGGAGATGGTGGTTTATGGTACCAAGTGAACTAGGTGGGTTTAAGGTTGACAATTGAGTTTAGGATTGTGAGCCCTTGTAGGATGTAAAGTAGGGTTGATAAGGTTGCTTAAGGATTAGAATTACCTAGGGATATGGTTATGGTTTGTCCAGTTTTTATGCTTTTGGGTTGATGGGATATATTGGTGATTTTATTGTCATAGAACTCTTTGAGGTTGTGGGTATTGTAGGAATAAGTTGGCTTAGGAGAAAGTCCCAGTGTTGGTAATAGATGGAAGGGATGAAGAAGTTGATTGATGAGGACGCAGTGTTCGTCAAGACCTATTGGAAGAATTGCCAAGTCGATAGTACCTCTCGAGGAGCTAGAGTGGTCATGGAAAAGCTATATCCGTACCTCTTTCATTCTATTCAAGTGTATTGTATCATGTCAAACCCTTTTTGTGATTTCATGTCTCATGTTCCATCCCCCAAGTCATTTGCATTTTCTAAGATCTAAAAGATTGAAGCTTAAAGACCAAATCAACAACTTTGAGTAATTGTTGGGTGACTCTATTTGCACAACATGGGAGAGGTTCACCAAATGCTTTAGGATGGTCCCTGATCACAAGATTGTTGATGATGTCTTAGTTGAGATTTTCTATCAGGCATTTGATGAGAATAGTCAAGATTGTGCCAACACAATCATGGGAGAATGTTCCTAGACCAACCTTTTGCATTGATAGCCGCAAGGATGGAGCAAGTGGTCAAAATAAATAGAGCATGGGGTCAACAAGAGCGAGGTGTGATGAAACCTTCTTATGCGGTCAACACCAACAATGAGCGAGCAAAGTTGAACGAAGAGATCATGGAACAAGTTTCTCAAATTTGCTTAAGCATGGACTTAGTTTTAAAGCAAAATCAAGAAAGTGTCAAGGCAGTCACCCACCAACCTCCGAAGGTTCCCATCTATGATGATCCATTCTTTGATGAGGATGCATGTTTTGTTAGCAACCAAGCGGCATTTTTCTGGAATAACCCCCAAGGCTCCACTTCAGACTATTGGACTCAAGGGTTCGGGAATCAAAGTCGAAACTTCAACAGTGACGGGGTGTATAGAGATAACTGGGAAGGATACTATGAGAGAGAGCGAGTTCCAGATGCCGAATGAGGAAGAAGAGAGGGCTACAGGAATGGTCCTTATGTGCCACCTCACAATCGTGATGTCGAATCAAGCAACTCCGGGATCGAAGAAATGTTTGAAAAGTTGTTGAAGCGAGCCGACCACCAAGATGAGACTTTAAAGGGAATGAAAGCGTATATTTCATATATTAACCAAAAAATAGAGTCTCACTTAGTGGAAATTAAACAACTTGAACAACAATTAGTACAAGTTTCTTCATAGTTGAACCAACGCCAAAAGGGGGCACATTACCAAGCAGTACAGTTCAAAATCTCAAAAAAAATGAAGGGCATTGCGTGGCAGTCATGACCTAGAGTGGCAAGAGCACCGTAGATCCCCCTATGCCAGTACTTGTGGATGAAGTTGATGAGAAGGGTCTTGGTGGTGAAGTAATGGTTGAGGGAGAAGATCCGAGGGTTGTTGGGGTGCAACAAGAAGAGGCAAGGGAACACGAGAAATGAAAATCAATTCCCAAACCCCCTCTTCCTTTCCCTCAAAAGATTAAAAAAGGAAGAGGATGGTAAATTCAAACACTTCCTCTCAATGTTGAAGCAACTCTCCATTAACATTCCCCTTCTAGAAGCCTTGGAGAAAATGTCAGGGTGTGCCAAGTACATGAAGGATTTGGTTACCAAGAAGTGCACTTTGATCCAAGAATTCTCACAAGAACTCCAATAATGTAGTGTCATTATGATCAAATGCCTTGTGAAGAAATGAGAGGACCTCGGTGCATTCACCATATCTTGCACCATTGGTGATGTTGAGTTCGCAAGAGCATTGTGTGACTTAGGAGCGAGCTTCAATCTAATGCCTCTTGCTGTATTCAAAAAGCTTGGCCTTGGTACTCTTACCCCGACCAGATAAAATTGCTTATGGCAGATCAAACTATTAAAAAGCGGGAGGGAATCCTTTTGGATATGCTTGCTAAAGTTGATAAATTTATCTTTCCCCCGGACTTTGTGATCCTTGACTGCAAAGTTGATTTTCAGGTGCCCATTACTTTGGGGAGACTATTTCTGGCCATGGGGAGAGCCCTAATGGATATGGATTCAGGTCAACTGTAGTTTAGGGTTAATGATGCAGAGGTAGTGTTCGATATTCGTCAATCCATGAAGCACCTAGACGAGTTCAAGAGTAAGGTGTGGACCCTTGAAGATAGTTGATGAAGGACGATGACGAAGTCGAGCCACGACGTTAAAGAAGGCGCTTCTTAAGAGATAATCCAAACGTTGTTTTCATAATTGTTGATTTTGCTTTAAGTGTTCTTTTTAACTGTTAAGATTCTTAGGTAGAAGGTTTAAGTTTGTTTTTGGTTGAAAGATATTGATGCAGTTGCAATATTTTGGGAATTATTGTGTTTTGAGATTTGGTTTGCAGGTGAAAAATTGAAGAACTAAAGACTTGAAAAATGGCACTTGGAGCAGCCTCTACGATCAAGCCTATAAGTCGTAGTCCTCACTATGACTCATAATCATGCCTCGTAGAAAAAATCAGTGAGTATTAGAAGTTGGCACATACATAATGAGCCAACCTTAAAATTCGTAGAGTCTTCTACGAGTCGTAAGAGGGGTTCGTAGTGCCCAGGTATGATCCCTGAATTTTTATAAGTATTGGGTCTGCTATGAGATCGGGACCTACGAGTCGTAGGGTGCCCTACAACTCGTAGTCAGGGTCTCGTAGCCCCGATCTGCAGTAAAAAAAATCTGACCTGATTTAATTAAAAGGGGGTCAAAATAAAATTTAGCCCTAAAAAATTCATTTTCCAAACCCTAAAGATGACGGAAAACCCTCTTTTATCATCCACATCATTTTTCTAATCAAAACCCCAGCCACCCACATCATTTTTCGGCCAAGATTCTAGCAAGGGCATTATTTTCTAGGGCTTCGGTTTGTTTTTCCATCGTCAGTACATTGGTTCAATTTTTCTTCCATTTGGTGAGTTTCTTGGTTAATCTTAATGCACTAAGGTGGTGCGTTATGTTATAGATGATTGTGTATGTGTTTAACCATGAATTTTTTCAAGAACATTTGATGATATTTTATTATAAACTTAAAAACCTAGGGTTGGTGTGCTTTGAAGGATGTTGTGATGAATTGAACCTTGTTTGAAATTCTTTAGTAGGTGGTTGTGATTGAGTAAATGCTTAATCCCTCGAGTATAGTACTTATTTGTTTCTAAGCATTGATCGAATTACTTTTGGATTAGGAATTTGGTTAGTGTGGGTGTATTCCATAGGTGTTAATTTGGTGATCTGGATTGAAATGGTCTTAATGGACTAGATAGAATTTCTTGTTGATATCTAGTGTGAGATTGGAAAGTATTTTGTTTTTGGTGTGCTTGACGTACTTTAAAAGTGAATTTGATTATTAGGGATGATGGTTATTCTGAATTTGTGATGTTATTGAGGGATTGCTTATGTGCCAAATATTTGATATTTTTATTGTGTGCCAAGTATGTTAAATTGTGTGTTTGATTTGTGTTTTGCGTGGGAAAATTTTAGGCACTACAGATGCCTTCTGCAGTCAGCTACGAGGCACTTTTATGACTCATAATTCCCTATACGAGTCTTAGTGGTCCCTCGTAGCAAGCATCAATCATCTGTGGTTCCTTCATGTTTGTTATATGAGACTCACGTACGACTCGTAGTGCCTGCTACGACTCGTAGTGAGGGTCTCATAAGCATATCTAAGTTCTAAAAAATGTTTCTGAAAATGGGTACGAGCCCAGACTAATACTTGTAGGTCCCCCTACGTGTCATAATTGTGCCTTGTATATGAGATCAAAAAGCATTTCTATAGGATTTGTTGTTCTATGAGGATAATGTATGACTCATAGGTCACCCTACGAGTCGTAATAACGCTCATATCTGCAAACCTGCAGGTGCATCAGTGACTATCTGTTTTTGATTTGTTTTTGGTTCCTTGTTCTTTGTTATCTAAATTGTTAGTTTAAAAACTCTTAGTGGTTACATGATTCGATGGTTGGTTTGAAGATATAGTGCATCCAAAGGACAAACGGGCCATTCAAACATTTAGGCGGAGGTTGGTTGACGAGTCCTCCGAGAACAAGCAATCTGAAGGTTCGGTAGAGTTGCATAGGGTCAGGATAGACACCATGGAAAATGTGCCTTAGACCCGGGCATGTATAGCTTGGGAAGCCATGGAAGTTAGTAGTGCCTCCTAATCTGAAAAGGAGGTACAAGAGGGTGAGGGAGATAGCTCAGGGAGTATCTTGCCACAGATGACTCCCACATATTCCGGGTCCAAATCAGAGTCCGAGAGCATCTCACAGCCTCAGCAGGAGGAAGCTCAATCTTAGCCCCAAGCTGATCCCAGATGGTATGTTGCGGGTATGAAAAAAATTTACAACTAGTGTTAGAGCCATAGGGGCAAGGCAAATTGGTCCAAAAGTTTCATGAGGAGTCCAGATTGAACGCCTCCGGATTAGACATAGTGCTCGGACTGGATGATGGGTTGGATGAGCACCAACTACAATGGACACACAGCAGCTGGGCAATATGCCCCTTACCTAGTCCGTTAGTTCTATGCAGCGTATCTTGCTACACTCCGTCGGGGGTTGCCAAAGAACAAAAAGTCGATTGAGAAGACGAGGCTACAAGTGGTAACAGTCTGGGGTAGGAAGGTTGATATATCAGAGGAGTCAATCCGATAAGTTCATTTTGGGCCCACTTACAGAGTACCTTAGTCTACCTTAGAGTACGATGGTCATATTGATAAAATGAGGAGAGCGAGGAGAGCAGTGACTTGGAAGGACATCGGGGCCAGGACAGAGCTTCTGCAGTGGATTACAAGACAAATTTGCATGGAGGGTGTCGAGACAACGTGGGTCACAAACCGTGCAGATTCGATTGTGAAAGCCCACTACTAATTTCGGGCCAAGTTTTGACGATCAATTATCTGTTAGCGCATTAGACAACCCTTTACGAATAATGTCATCGCCTTAGAGAGAGCGTTATTATTGGCCAGTGTTCTAGTTGTCAATGCTATAAATTGGTCGTAGATTATTTCTGAGCAGATTCACGAGGCTATAGCTAGGACGAACATCTCACTATTGTTTCCAATTTTGATTCATCGATTATAATGTGTAGCAGGTGTTCCTATCGACCCCCACCGAGACCCTTATGTAGAGGCTATACGCACCATGGATCCCATCTTGATAAAGGCTAACGAGAACCTGGTGTCCCTACCACGAGTAACTCCTCCTATTTTAGAGCCATTCCCAATAGAGCCTCCAACTCAGAGTGCACCTCCAGCTACTACCGGCACTACTTCAACTTTTATAGAGCCTACGACAGCTGTGAAGATTGAGTCCACATCATCCTCCTGTACTCCAGCACCACCAGCAGCTACTTTATAGGTTGATTCTATTATTTCTTCTGTTTCTTTTCAGGCACTACTACGCAGGGTGGCTACGATAGAGTCTAGGCTTCAGGCTTTATCTGCACGGGTCCGGCCATGGGTTGATCAGAACATACGGAACTCAGAGGAGAGGATGAAGTCATTTGCCCGTGATCTGGTAGATGATCAAGTTAGAGCGGTGGATGCCCGAGTAGATGCCTTCGAGGCGAGAGTCCAGCGGCGACTTGAGTGAGCTCCGCATGCTGACACGAATGTTGTGACAGAGGAGTTGTCCAAGTTTAAGGGCGAATTATTACATATGTTGACAACTCCTGTTGTAGTCCCGGAGGTGGCACTGGCAGATGATGAGGCATTTGAGTGGCTAGCCGACTATCTGGACATCCTTGGAAAGAGGCCCCTTGACACCATAAAAAAAATCAGCACTTAGCGACGGATTATAGAAACAAAAAGATTTCCGTCACTATATAATGACGGATTAGCTACATATCAACAATGTTATCGCTAACAGAAGTAAAAGTAAATTAACAAAATATATGGTGATGGACTAGTGACGAAATATTAAATCTGTTGCGAAAATTTGACGCTAACATTTCGCGCTAAAAATTTAGCTATAAAATTAGCGATAAAAAAGGGCGGTATAGATATTTATTTTATAGCGACGGAATTAGTGACAGAAAATCTGTTGCTAAGCTTTTAAATATATATCAAGATCTTGTCCACACAATTGCTACCAAATATTTTATAGATACTATTTAGAAAAAATATTTGACTTCTTTTTTAGGCAAATCCCTCGTCAATCCATAGCAAAGTTTTGAGATAAAAATACATAGGGTTTTTTTTAAGATTGAAATATTTGTTTGGAAATCCAAAAGAAAAATTCTCTCTGGATATGATGAGCTCTCAAGAGAACTTGCGAAACTAGGGTTCTACTGCTGCTAATGATCCCTCTCTGGCGAACTATTTCTCTGACGAACTACTCTTTGGCGGAACTAAGGCTTCCTGTTAGCAAATCTATCTGGTAAACTCTTTCTCCAGCAGATCTATTTGAGAAATCTCTCTTAGGGTAAACCCTCTCTCAAAGATTTCATCAGGTAATATATGTGCCTTTTTATTTAATTTAGTCATAAATGTTAAATTTCAACTTCTATTGTTTGTTGCTCCATAGGTTAGAGGGTTTTGAAATGGAATTGATATTTAAGATTGGTATGTTTTGATATAGTTCTAAATCAATACTAAGCTTTAGAAAAATATTAGTTGCGATTACATAGCTTTTTAGATTATTTCTGTCTAAATTAGATGGTCAATGAAACAATATTTTCCATGATTTAGATATTTTATCAACTTGTACTAAATTGGTTACTTCCAAATCTTATCTTGTGCAAGTAGCAGGCTTTGTTTCTTGAAACACCATATTCACTAGTTTTTATTTTTATGAACTTTGCACCTTTGGCTATTCTTTTAAGTTTTTGTTATGCCTGTTATTTCTTTTTTTTCTTTTTACGTGTGTGTATTTGATACTTTTGATAATAAGTAATTGTTCATGTTCAAAATAAATAGTACCTAGCTCATTTGAGAAATTTCGTGGAACTAATGAGTCTTGGTTCATAAAATGGTTACATTCAAGTGTAAATGTTTGGTATTATGAAGTAAAGTTGGGTGGTGATAGTAAGATAAGGACATCATTGCCTAAGTGATTTAAGTTGGCCCTTCATTGGTACTATGTGGTCCTTCTTCACAGCTTTCAAGTCCAACAATCCTGATTCATTCATTTCTTCATTTTGTTCTAGTTTATATTTCTCTCTCCTCATTTTTTTTAACAGTTACGAGTTTAATAAAATTCAAACAGTCTAGTTCAAGTATTGATGGTTGCGACTTGTGCGTACATATGTGCACCGATCAATGACTTATT
>JAABOM020061798.1:0-10731 GCA_011800125.2 Solanum clarkiae
TAACCTTGAACTAGTCTCAGAATAGTAAAAAGTCAGTCATTAAGGACGTGAGGCAATAGCCTTCCATCCAATAGCCACAAGTTCATACTAAGAACATAATTACGATATCATATGAGGACTCACTTTTGTGGACTATAAAAGTGGTGAAGCAGCCTGGTTTCATTACTATAAAACCAACGTTTGTTAAATACATAAGTATTACTTCATAATATAGAAAACCAAGAAGAGAAAAACTTCTTAATTAACAAGAAAAGTTCACAACAATCCTTAGGACACATGTTGTCCAAATTTCAAGCACCAACACACTAGCATGTAGTTCTTGTTTTTCATGAAGAAACCATACTAAATAGACAACTATAATTACTTACCTTTGCCTTCAAGATTCGTGTTCTCCTTCAAGAGCCTTAGAGGATTGTATTTGCTTCTTGATAAAGTGAAACAGAGAGAAGACAAAAGTATTTAGGAAAGCTGAAAAATTATTTCAAGTAGAATGAATTAAGGGGTTGCTTTTGAGCTGTTTATATAGACTCTTTTGGCCGACTTTTTATATAGACTCTTTTGGCCGACTTTCTCCTTCACTTTTGATCATATAATAGTATATATTAAGAGGCTGGTGATGCAACATCTTGGCCCTCACAATTAGGCCTAATTGGGTTCCAAAGTTGATGGGCTTGGGCTGCCCATTTTCTAACTTTCTCTTCACTTAGTTTGGGCCCAAATTATCCAAGATACTGTGACGTATTTGGGCCCCTTTTAATATCTTCCTTGTGTTGAACATATAGTCCATTTATGATGCTAAAACTTGGGCCAAAGTCACACCCCTTAACACGGACTTTATTCATAATTGGACTTGGACAAATTCGACGTCGGGCCTCATCGCCGTTTAGCTAGCAATTTAAGCTAAGCAAGTAGGTGACTCACCTGCTAGATTCCTAAGTCCTACAAGCACCTCAATTTTCTTAGCTCATTTAAGGCCGTGATCTCCTCAATTTGACACAAAACATGTATACATTCGACCTTCTTAAGCATTAGACGCACATATCCCCCTATGACATGAGATTCGAGCACTTTTAAAAGTAGGCGCTAATTTGACCAAACTATATCATATTTATTTTGCATAGTACTAATATTGTAAGGTGTGGGGTTTTACAACATAAGAGTAGGTAGATCCAGGATCAAATAACACAGATGCAGGCCGATGACAGACTGGAACAATACCTGTAATAATTGTATCGGAGGCCTCTGCCTCAGGTCTTCCAGGAAACGCATAGCACTGAGCTCCTCTTCCACCTCCAATCTAAGATACACCTCGATCTCTAGCACGTGGAACCAAAGTACCACTATCTGGAGTCCTGCCACCTCTAACAGTTTGACCCCTGCCCCGACCTCTGGTCGGTGGAGCCAAATTTCTAACTAGAGCTGCCGAATTAGTACGATGGGGTCCAGAATGAGTCTGAAAGGGGCACTGTTGAATCACATGTCCTGGATCCCCACTCCCAAAATAAGACCTCGGTGTAGAGGACTGCTGTCTACCAAAAGAACTAGTATGACCACCGCGGTTAGAACTTTGGGACCCTCGAGACATATGTCTACCCTCAGCTGCTAGCATAGATGAATGTACCAGACTATGTCGTCTGAAAGATCCACTACTTCTATGCAAACCCCAACCTCCTGAGGAAGTACCAGAAAATTGACCCATAATATGAGCCTTCTTAGGCTCTCCGAACTCTTCTTGAACCAGCAACTCTGCCTCCTTAGCAGTGCTCACAATAAACTGAAAAGAAGCCCCCTCACAAGCTGCTCTGAATACGTAGGATCTAATCAAGAAATTCAAACCCCTCAATAATCTACGGACTCTCTCCCCCTCATTTGGAATCATAGTTATGGCATGTCGGGATAACAGAAAAAAATGAGCTTCATACTCCGTAACAATCACACCTCTTAGGATCCTCAGTGGATACAGACCTGTGAACTCAGGAGGATTCGTCCTCAAGAATTCTTGGATTCTAGAAGTGTCATGGGCATCTTGTCAGGACATACCTTGTCTCACAGTGGGTGCAGTGACAGCCTGGGCTAGAGTTTGGATAGCCTGGTGAAGCTTAGCATTGGAGACCTATTCTTGAGGGGGCTGCACAACAGGGACGGCTTATTATACGAGCTCCTTATGTCCTTGAGGCTCAGGTGGATTGACATTCTGTCTGGCATGACATCCACCATCTCTGACGACTCTGCTGGAGGCAAGATCACAACTTTACAATGCACAAAGCATGAATTAAAACAGAACTTTCACAGAGTATAACTCTATAGCACGATTTAGAACATGAAAGAAGGGAAACAATTCCAAATGTCTAATAGCTTCCTGCTTAAGAAGGGTGGTCAGCAGCATACCCATAAATAAGATTCTACTAGACACGAGTTCATAGTCTTCCTATGACACTTGAACTCATGCTCTGATACCAAGATCGTCATGCCCCGGGAAGGGTGAAACGACCCCAAAAAGTGCCTGAAAATGTGCCTTAGAATGTCCAGAATTTTAAATTCTATATATCTCAAAATTCATGCGCAATATCAAAAATTCGACTTCATATTCTTGTTCAGAGGGTCAAAATTAGAGGAAAAAGGGTCTAACCCTGATTTAAAAGTGAATGATTAACAATTATAATTTTTCAAAGTGCGATTTCCAGAAAGGAATACGCGTCGCGTGTTAAAAAGTGCTTTTTTTTGTTCAGTTCAAGACTTCTAAGTCTTGAGCCTAATTGTTCTCAAATATGTTTTTACCTATACTTAGCCTTATTTCACCCTCATATCATCTTAAACATTCTCCAATACACACTGAAATACTTAGCCATATTTTCACTCTCAAATGCAAGTCTCAAACCCTCATCTAGAATTAAGGTTTTTCTTTCAAGGTTCTTCTTCAAGCTTCAAGTCTCCATCTCTAATCCTCACCAAGTTTATCTCCAAGCTAAGGTATGTGGGTTTCTTTCATAGGTTCCTTTCACCCATCATACCCAAGCCTCCTTTTACTCAATTCGCATGATTTAAAGTTGATTTACAAATGGGTCTTTCTCATTATGAAATTCAGTGCACACTATGTAAAAGCTATGTGAAATTGTGACTATTTTGCTATATTTTGAGCTATAAATCTTTGATCTATTGTAAAAATTGAGGAGCGATTTTGATATATGTTTTGTGAGGGTGTTTCAAGGTGTTTATTGATGGTTTTACAATGGATTTCTGGCATGATTTTTCATCTTTACATTTCATGATTTTATACTAGCATTACACACCCTCTAAGTGTTTGATAAAATGTCCGGATGTGGTTTCTTGAGAAGTTGAAGGTCCAAAGCATGAAATATGATATGATTGACTATATGATGATGAAATGAGTTTATGTATATGATATACTCTATATAAAGTATTGCATTAGACCATGCTTGATCCGGGGGACAAGAGCACGGGTAACCGAGGTAAGGGTTTATACTCATCAACCGAGGTGGAGATTTGTACTCATCAACCATATGAGGGGTTTGTACTTCACCACCGTGGTGATAAGGTGTGATTATCATCAACGATGTGAGGGGTTTGCATAACACCACCGAGGTGATGAGGTGAAACCATCATCAACCAACCAAGGGGTTTGTTCTTTGGAAATCTAGCTTGGTCTCTTCTACACATATGATATCCTATATAAGCATGAACTACTTAAGCATGTTTTACTTATGCATTGATCATACATTCCATATTGTATTATTATACCTAATGCCTATTGTTACACATTTTGACTATGATACCTAATTCTTGTTGCATTGCATCCTACATACTTTGTACATTCAAACGTACTAACGCATACTCTTGCCTACATGATATCACTATGTAGGAACCGGTGCCCAAGTTGATCATCTTTCTCCTCCAAATGGCTAGTTCGATACTACTCAAGCTAGTTGGTGTGTCCTCTACTTCGGGGACCTTAGTCTATGTTGCTCTTATTATGTACCGAGACATTCTTCTTTATGTTCTATTTTGACTATGAGGGTGAGCCCGGTTACTTTTTCTTGGCCTCCGCTCTTATCTATGTATTAGAGGTGTTCGTTGGACATGTTATGTATCTATGCTAAGAGTCTTGACTCTATTATTCTTGATGTCTATAATATGAAAGTGATCTCCCTTAGCCCCAGTTGTCCCACTTTATTATCTCTTGATGCTTATTTTATTGCTTCCGCGATCAAGGATGTGTAATGATATTCGAAAAGGCTTGCTTGGGGTCCCTTCATGTTCCCCTTGCGCTGTGTCACATCTAGGCCCTATGCATAGGTCATGAAAAACTTGGTATTAGAGCACTAGGTTAATATATCCTCTTATTCTAATACACCACGTCGATTAGAGTCCTATTCATGGTTGTAAAGCGCGTCATGACTATGAGCAGGAGACTATGAGACATTTTAGAAAATATTTTCCTTCTTCATGTTCTAAGTCATGTTATAGAGTTGTGGTAAGTTTCTGCCCCAAACAATTGTTCTTTGCTATGCTAGATCATGCCAAACACTAGAGGAAGAAGGGCCCAAACTCCAGAGGAGCAACTCACTTTGGGTGCCCCGATGTTCTTTGTGAAAAAGAAAGATGAGTCACTTAGAATGTGCATTGACTACCGACAACTCAATAAGGTCACCATAGGTATCCTCTTCAAGGATTGATGACTTATTTGACCAATTGCAAGGGGCTATCTTCTTCTCTAAGATTGATCTTCGGTCCGAGTATCATCAAGTGAGGGTCAGGGAGAGTGAGATTCCCAAGATGGCCTTCCGAACTAGATATGGGCATTATGACTTTGTTGTGATGTCGTTTGGGTTGACTAATGCACCAGCCATCTTCATGGACCTAATGAATAGGTCTTCAAACCTTACCTTGATTCCTTTGTTGTGGTCTTCGTTGATGATATTTTGATATATTCACATAGTATGGAGGAGCATATGGGCATTTAAGGGTTGTGTTGCAAAGATTAAGGGAGAAGAAATTGTACGCCAAATATGACAAGTGTGAATTTTTGTTGAAGGAGGTTGCATTCTTGGGTCATGTGGTGTCAGGGAATGGTATAAAAGTGGATCCTAAGAAAATCGATGTGATTAGAAATTGGCATAGACTATTGACCCCGTCGGATATTAAGAGCTTCTTGGGCTTAGCGGATTATTATAGAAGGTTTGTGAATGGGTTCTCCTCCATTGCTTCCCCTATGACAAAATTGACTCAAAAGAAGGTTACGTTTGTGTGGACCGATGAGTGTGTGAGGAGTTTCCAAACATTGAAAGACAAGCTTGTGTCTGCTCCTATATTGTCACTACCAAAAGGGATTGAGGGATTTGTGGTGTATTGTGATGCTTCCCGATTGGTTTGGGTTGTGTGTTGATGCAAAAATGGTAAGGTCATAGCTTATTCTTCTAGACAACTCAAGGTACATAAAAGGAACTACCCTACCCATTATCTAGAGTTAGCTGTCATTGTGTTTGTATTAAAGATTTGGCATTACTACTTGTACAAGGCGCATGTGGATGTGTTCACCAATCATAAGAGCCTCCAATATGTCTTCACTGAAAAGGATCTCAACTTGAGGCAAAGGAGATGGTTAGAACTTCTTAAAGACTATGATATAAGTGTGCACTATCATCCAAGTAAGGCAAATATGGTGGCGAATGCTTTAAGTAGGGTGTCTATGGGTAGCCTTGCCCATGTTGATGATGGTGATAAGGAGATGGCTAGGGAGGTGCATCAATTGGCTAGATTGGGGGTTAGGTTGGAAGAAGTTGGTGATGATGGTATTGTGGTTGTTGATGGGTCTAAGTCTTCATTGGTTGATGAAGTGATAGCAAAACAAGATCTTGACTCCTCCTTGCTTGAATTGAAGGCCTTGGTGAAAGAGGGCAAAGTAGAGGTTTTCTCCCAAGGGGAGTTAGGGCCCTTAGGTACCAAGGTAGGTTGTGTGTGCCTTGTGTTGATGGTTTGAGGGAGAAGATCCTTGATGAGGACCATAACGTATAGAGACTTGACGGACGTGTATTGGTAGGGAGACATGAAGAGGGACATTGTCAAATTCGTTTTTGGTTGCCATAGTTGTTAACAAGTGAAAGCTGAACATCAAAGGTCGGGTGGCCTAACCCAAGACATAGAGATTTCCACTTGGAAGTGGGAGGTGATTAATATTGATTTTGTGGTTGGTTTCCCAAGACTAGAAAAGGTTTTGATTTCATTTGGGTGTTGGTTGATAAGATGACGAAATTGGCTCACTTCTACTGGCTAAGACCACATATAGGCTGAAGAGTATGCAAGATTGTAAATTCATGAGTTAGTAAGATTACATGGGGTTCCTTTGTCCATCATATCATATCGTGGTGCATAACTCACTTCACATTTTTGGAGGTCTTTCCAAGAAGATCTTGGTACAAAATTTCACTTTAGTACGGCCTTTCACCCCCCCTCCCCCCCAAATGGATAGCCAAGCCGAAAGAACCATTCAAACCCTTGAATACATGCTTAGGGAATGTGTATTGGAGTTGACGGGTAGTCGTGATAACTATCTTCCTTTGATTGAGTTTGCGTACAACAATAGCTATCACTCTAGCATCGGTATGGCTCCTTTTGAGGCTCTTTATGGGAGACTTTGTAGATCACTGGTTAGTTTCTTTGAGATTGGAGTGATAGATTTATTGGGACTGAATCTAATTATGAAGGATCTTGAGAAGGTTAGATGATTAGGTAAAGGTTAAAAACAGCCCAAAGTCATCAAAAATCTTATGTCGATGTGAGGAGAAGAGACCTTGAATTCAAAGTGGGTGATTGGGTCTATTTGAGAGTTTCTCCAATGAAAGATGTGCTCCATTTTGGTAAAAAGGAGAAGTTGAGTCCAAGATATGCTGGTCCTTATGAGGTCTTGAGGAGAGTTGGTAAGGTAACTTATGAATTAAAGTTGCCTAGTGAAATGAATTTGGTTGATCTGGTGTTCCATGTCTCTATGTTGAGAAAATGTGTTGGTGATCCTAATGATGTTGTGTCTCTTAATGTTGTGGGTGTTGCTGAGGATAACTTAACTTATGAGGAGACTCTGATTCAGATTTTGGATAGGCAAGTGAAGAGATTGAGGAACAAGGAGGTGGCATCCGTTAAGGTCCTTTGAGGAACCAACAAATCGAAAGTGTTTCTTGGGAGGTTGAAGCGGACATACAAAAGAGGTATCCTTATTTTTTCCACTCCACTCAAGCCTAAGGTACCAATTCTAAGTCCCCTATGTGATTTAAAGTCTTCTATTTCAGCCCCTGTGTCATTCATATGCATTCATGTTTAAGTTGGCAAGTTTACGATGATTTTACACTATGTTGAGATTTTGAAAATAGTGTTTTAAATGTAATGTTGCATTCTTATTGGGGCTGATTTGTTTATTATCACTCTTGTCTTGCATGTCTCTTTTACATTCAGGGACGAATGTTCCCAAGGGGGAGATATTGAAATGACCCCAAAAAAGTGCCCGAAAATGTGCCTCGAAATGCCTAAAATTTTAAATTTCATATATCTCAAAATTCGTGCGTGATATCAAAATTTTGACTTCATATTCTTGTTCAGGGGTCAAAATTAGGGGGAGTCTAACCCTGATTTAATAGCGAAAGATTAGCAATTATAATTTTTCAAAGTGTGCTTTCCAGGGAGGAATCCGCACCACGTCTGTGTTAAAAAGTGCCTATTTTTTCTGTTTGGTCCAAGACTTCTAAGTCTTGGGCCTAAGTGTTCCCAAACGTGTTTTTTACCTATACTTAGCTTCATTTCACCCTTATGTCATCCTAAACATTCTCCAATACTCACACAAAATACTTAGCCATATTTTTACTCCCAAATTCAAGTCTCAACCCCTTATTCGGAACTAAGGTTTTTCCTTCAAGGTTCTTCTTCAAGCTTCAAGTCTCCATCTCCAATCCTCACCAAGTTCATCTCCAAGCTAAGGTATGTGGGTTTCTTTCATGGGTTCTTTTCACCCATCATACCCAAGCCTCATTTTACTCAAATTGCATTATTTAAAGTTGATTTACAAATGGATCTTGCTCATTATGAAATTCACTGTACACAAAGTTAAAGCTATGTGAAACTATGACTGGTTTGCTATGTTTTGTGCTAAAACTCTTTGATCTATTGTAAGATTTGAGGAGGGATTTTGATGTATGTTGCTTGAGGGTGTTGCAAGGTGTTAAGTGATAGTTTTACAATGGATTTTCTTGCATGATTTCATCTTTATATTTCATGGTTTTATACTAGCATTACACACCCTCTAAGTGTTTGATACAATGTCCAGATGTGGTTTATTGAGGAGTTAAAGGTCCAAAGCATGAGATATGATATGATTGACTATATGATGATAAACTGAGCTTATGTATATGATATACTATATATAGAGTGTTGCATTAGACCATGCCCGATCCTGGGGGACAAGAGCCCGGGTAACCAAGGTGGGAGTTTGTATTCATCAACCATTTGAGGGGTTTGTACTTCGTCACCATAGTGATAAGGTGTGATTATCATCAACCATGTGAGGGGTTTGTACCGCACCACCGGGGTGATGGGGTGAAACCATCATCAACCAACCAAAAGGTTTGTATTTTGGAAATCTAGCTTAGTCTCTTCTACACATATGTTATCCTATATTAGCCTGAGCTACTTAAGCATATTTTACTTATGCATTGATCATACATTCCATATTATTATATTATGCCTATTGCCTATTGTTACGCATTTTGTCTATGATGCCTAATTTTTGTTGCATTGCATCCTACATATTTAGTACATTCAAACATACTAGCATACTCTTGCCTACATGATATCACCATGTAGGAACCAGTGCCCAAGTTGATCATCCTCCTCCTCCACGTGGCTAGTTCGATACTACTCAAGCTAGTGGTGAGGCCTCCACTTTGGGGACCTTAGTCTATGTTGTTCTTATTATTCTTGAGACATTCTTCCTTATGTTCTATTTTGACTGTGAGGGTGAGAATGGTTGCTTTGTCTTGGTCCCCGCTCTTATCTATGTATTAGAGGTGTTTGTTGGACATGTTATGTATCTATGCTAAGATCCTTGACTCTATTATTCTTGATGTCTATGATATGAAAGTGCTTTCCCTTAGCCCTAGTTATCCCACTTTATTATCTCTTGATACTTGTTTTATTGCTTCCACGACCAAAGATGTGTAATAATGTTCTAAGAGGCTTGTTTGGGGTTCCTTCGGGTTCCTCTTGCGTCATGTCACATCTAGGCCCTAGGCTTTGGTCGTGACAAAGGGACCTAAGCCGTGGTCGATACTCAGAGACTATTACTAGTCCCCAAGCGAACCACTTGGCCTCATCACATTCATTCATTCATACACACTACTAATAAGTGAAAGACAGAAGGAATTAAATGGGCACATCTCATCATCTAGTCTTAAATAATAATATAATGACTAGCTAGTAGAAAGAAACTAGCTCACAAGTTCCAATTCAACATCCGACTCTAGTCTACGAAGCCTCTATCACTATTAGGTTATGTCAGTGACAGACCAATGGCTATCTCAATTAAAATAAAATCTAAGCAACTCTAACTCTAAAGCATGATGAAAATAAAGTAAATGAATCCTCCGAAGTAAGGGAAGCTCACCAATCCACTAGACGTCCAAAGATCATCAACGATGCGCCTATTAATGATCTCTATCCCATGTATCTACATCATAAAAATGATGCAGTGCCAGAGTGGAATCAATACATAGAATGTACGGTATATAAAATAGTTGAGTGAAATCGAAACAAGTAGAACAATAGAGAAATAACAATCAACTCAATATAGAAATCAATAAATATGTCAAATGTCTATCTAAAGCAAGAATAAAGAGTAGACATGTGACCCATCACTCTGTAAAACTTACCTTTGAGTTTAGATGGTATCTTCTTGTCGCACAATACTCCAGAGGCAAGCCTCCATTTAGTCCATGCTGCCCCAATATGGTGTGTGACATCATCGTCGATATCGCCACAACTTTGGATGATGGACTCCAGATACTTAAAGTTTTCCCTCTTGGGGATAGATTGAGTGGCAAGCCTCACATCAAAGTTTGCTTCATCCCTCTCAACACTGAATTTGTACTGCAAGTATTCAGCTTTGGTCCTGCTCAATTTGAATCCTTTGGACTCCAAGGCATGTCTCCAGGCCTCCAGCCTATTATTAACTTTAGTCTGAGTCTCATCAATCAGTACTGTGCTATCTGCAAATCGCATACACCATGGTACCTCCTCCTGGACAAATCGTGTCAGCTCATCCATCACCAAGGCAAACAAGAACGGGCTAAACACAGATCCTTGATGGAGTCCCATCTCAACAGGAAAATACTCTGAGTCTCCTTCCACTGTTCTTACCCGAGTTTTGGCCCCATCATACATGTCCTTAATCGCCCTGATATATACCACTGGGAAGCCTTTCACCTCTAGACACCTCCATAAGACATCCCTCGGGACTTTGTCATATGCTTTCTCGAGATCAATGAACACCATATGAAGATCCTTCTTTCTTTCCCTGTGTTTCTCCATTAACCTCCGAACAAGATGAATTGCTTCAGTAGTTGATCGCCCCTGCATGTATCCAAACTGATTCTCCAAGATAGATACTACTCTTCGCACCCTCATCTCCACTACTCTCTCCCAGACCTTCATAGTGTGGCTTAACAACTTGAT
>JAABOM020061799.1:0-10727 GCA_011800125.2 Solanum clarkiae
GTCAGGCTGCATACATCCGACCCCCCTTACCCTGCAATGGGCGGAAGCCTTTGAGGCATTGGGGTAATGTTGTTGTTGTTGTTTGTTGTTGTCATTATTTTTCTCTTTTTTCTTCTTTGTATTGTCATAAGTTCAAAAAAGTTACAACTTAAAAAGGCGGACAAGATCCAAAAAAGAAAAAATGGAAGAGAGAGAAAGAGTGTGTGTGCCCGGGGGATAAAGAGTAGAGGACTGATCTTGTTTTTCCCCAAATTCAAGCCAATCAAATGAGCCTGTATATTAACTAATTTCAAATGATTTTAACAAAGATGTGTGTACGGGATTTGGTACAATGATGTCGTCTTTCATCCACCTTGACTGTAGACCATTAGTAATGAGGGTATTTTTGAGCCAAAAGATTGACATCACGATATTTGGGGCTGAAAGGTGGACGAAGAGTAGTTTTATACCAATTCAAATAGCTGAGGGGCATTTTAGGCGCTTCTGTATATCTTTTATTTTGAGAAATCAGATACTCAATTTTCCCCAAAATTTGTTTATGGACTCTGGTCAAAGTATCTGATGTGGGTTGACGAATCCCATACCCACACCCAACACGAGTGCAGTTCCGTGAAACTTAGATCTACATCACACCGCTTAGGTTGACCTTACGTGAATTGCAGAATCATTTGTGCATCGGACTGCAGTTTTATGTTCCATCTAAACTTGCACTGTGCTTGCATGCACTTGCACAGAACTTGCTAGGGGTCACAAATCCATACAAACTCAAACCTATGGAGCTTGTCTTAGCATAAACTCGCTAGAGGTAGCAATTCTAGCAAGACAATGAAACAAGGTTTGCCCTATCAGATGAACTAAATGTACGTTGCTGATCCCCATTAAACACCCACTTCAGGATGCAGCTAACACAAATATCTTCTTCCATTTAGATGCAAGTAAAAGTGTTACATAAAAGAACAACATTGGACGGAACTTAGCAAGATTATTGTCTGTGAGAAAACTTATAGTGTTTACCATTTCCACGTCAGTGAGCAGAGTGAAAAAATGGGACTAACTCAGATTGTAAATTTAAACAAACCACTTGGAAAGAAATGAAGTTGTAGGGCAAATAATAGCATACCAATACTTCCCAGTAGCTGCCATTACTTGAATTACACTCTTAACTTCTTCATCGTTAATCTGCTTTTCAGATACCATGCCTGTACATCCCAATAGGACCCATATTTAGTGGCAGCCAAGAGATGATAAATAAAGCAGCGACGGTAGAATACCTATAACCATCATTCCTATTTAAAACGGAAAATACACACATTTAGAGAAAATTCAATACCTGATTGAGGAGGATCCATATATACGAGGTTAAGCACCCAACCCTAATTTATCTACAGAAGAGAGAATTTGTTTTACAACTGCTCACAATACACATGCTATTTTTTGTTTTATTAATTATTGCCGCATTTTATATTATTTTTCAAATACTTATTTTGTTTTCAATTTATAATTTTGAGAGTCAATTAAAATTTGTATTAATATTTTAAATTTTAGTAACTGAAATAGTTGGAAAAAAAATTTATTAGAGATAATAAAACGACAGCTACCTTTAAAAAACACGATTTATTCAGAATAATATTATAAATTTATAGTTGAAGCAAAAATAACTAATAGAAACAATATAATAAAATCAAGCCGTTAAAACAGATACGTTAATCAACAACTGCCTTTAAGAAAAAATAATTAATGAGGGGCAATATTGTAAATGTATAACTACAACAACTGAAAAAATAATTAATAAAAATAACATAATAAAATCAAGCAATTGATAAAACAGACACGTCAATTAACAATTAGTACACATATTTACCATAACGTACCTACTTTTAACACTCTTCTATATAATAGTAAATAAAAGTAAAATTAAAAGTAATAATTATAGTTGAGAGGTTGGATGGGTCGGATGATGATCAAAGCAATACATGTGGTTTGGATAATGGGTCAAAGCATTCTTCTAATTTAATTTAACTTGAAAATAAGATACATATCTATACAATCTCTCTTACTTGCTATCACTTTTTATTTTGATATATTGTTTTAGCATTTTAACTCTTTAATTTTATTTTGGGATAATAAATAAACCTCCCCCCCCCCACCCTCAAACTTGGCACTTATATTTATTTTATCACTTAAACTATATGGGTATTTATTTACCCCCTTTAACATCTTCAAATTATTTTTCTCTCCACTCTAAAACTATAAGCTCAGTCTTACAATAGCAAGTGCAACCCACACGATGTCACGTCAGTGTCACATAGAAAATTATTTAAATTTTAATTTTTAATTCTTTTTTGTTTCTCTTTATTTAATCACAATTTTAGAAAGATTTTAAAAAATAGAAAAATAAGTATTAATCTAAGATTATTAAAAAAATAAAAATTTCAAAAAAAAAAAAGAAGCAAACTCCATAGAATCAAAATTCTCATTAAAAAAAATCAATTTGTGAGATACATTATAAAAATAAAATAAATAATAATAGCTAAAAATTTAATTTGAGATTAAGAAATTATAATTTTTTTCACTAAAGAAAAACCTCAAGTTCATTTGAAACAAGAACAAGGAGAAAACAGGTGGGTGGGAGGAGGAGGGGGGGTTGTTGAAGAAGAAGAAAAGTGTTAGATGATGTGGTGGCTAAGGGCTATTGGATTTGGAAAAGGAAAAAGAGGGGTGCTTATTGTGGGTTCAAATAAAGAGAAATTGGGTGGAGATGGAGGATTTTAAAGGAGGGATTTGGAAAAGAAAAAAGAGGGGTGCGGATTAGGGGTTCAAATAAGGAGAAATTGGGCGGAGATGGAAGATTTCGAAGAAGGAAGACGATGAGGGTTTGAAGAAAAGGAAGAAATTACTGCAAATCGAGACAAGGGGCACACATTAGGAGGATGGTGGAGTGTGAGGAAGAAGAAAGGGTGGGGTTGTTGGTGGATAAGGATAGTAAGGTGGTAGGTTATGAAGAAGAAGAAGAAAGCTTATTGGTTGAAATTATGAAAATGTGGCCCAATTTTTTTTCTTTAAATTTTTTTTATTTTTACGTGCTTTTATTTTATCATTTGACACGTCAACTTTTAGGGTGAAGAAAAAATAGTTTGAAGATGTTAAGGGGAGTAAATACACCCGTATAGTTCATGTGCTAAAGTAAGTGTAGGTGTCAAGTTTGGGGGAGGGGGCGTTTGTATATTATCCCTTTTATTTTTTATGTAGCATTTAAATATAATATTAATTTTATAACATTTTTATTTTTATTTATGTCGTTCAATTGTAATTTTACATTTTAAAAATTGATGTTCATCCATTAATTTTCTTTAAAATATTTAAAAGTTGACGAACAAATATTGATTTTTCAAAAAAACAAAAAAATTTAAAACAAATAGCAATCCTTAGAGTTTCTCTATATTTTTGCGTGAAAAGTAATTGACGGAAGAACATCAATTTTTTTAAAAAGACAATACAACCCAACAAAATCTATTGAGTTTTAGCATTTTTTTAGTAGTACTATCAGTCATGAACAAGAGTCTTTTTCACCTCATATTGAAGATGAGTTTCTTTCTATCCATATTGAGTTGAATTAAAAATTGGAAAGCTAGTATTTCAGTTAAATCCAGGTAGGTTGGACATAAAAAAATATGTGATGTTATTTAATTTAATTTAATTAGTCTTTTATGAAAGAAAGTTGACACACTTTGACAATTATTTTTCACACAAAAATAGAGAGAAACTCTCAAAAAGTTTATTATTTAAAAAAAATTGATGTTCATCAGTTAATTTTAAAAAAATTATGAAAACTAATTGACAAACTTCGATTTTTAAAAATGAAGCATACAAATAAATAAGAAATTATAAAATTAATATTTCGTGTGTAAATGATATATAGAAAATAGAATTGAAAGGTTCAAATGGAACAACGCTAAGATAGTGCATCAAACTAAAAAATGAGGGCAAGTTTAAAGGATTGTGTATGCATTTGACCTAAAAATAAACTTGCGCAAATTAAACATGAGGCCGGCGATATGGATGAAATGTATACCTGGTGTGAATGATAAGTATAACTTATCTTGGGATAAAATTATTATGGTCTTTAAATTTTTGTTTGGTTGGCCAATCTGGGATAACTTATCCGAGGACTAATAAATAGTACCGTGATAAGTTATCCATTCTATTTGGTGGTATAATAATCCGAGGATAACTTATCCCGGGATAAAAGTATAACAACCTACAAATCGTTTTGGGAGAAATAGAATCTCTTATTTCATAAATGATTTATTTTGTAAAATTTTAATGAATAATTTGAATTATTTGATAATTTTGTTTATTTAAGTTGAGGGGTAATTTTAGATAACTAATGTAATTAGTGGACGAAAGTGGTAATTTATATAATATCCTATACTATTTATCGCATATTTATTAAAAATAAGTAGTAGTAAAATATATCACTTTTAATACTTAATTAATTAAAAGAAGAAAAGAGGAAGAGGCGAAACCCTACGGACTAGCACAAAAGACGATCTCGTGTTTTAAATTTAAGGTAAGAAACTCATTGGTTAAATCTCTATAATTCTGCATAGTTCATATTATTATATTGTATTGTACAGTAAAAGAAAAGGAAGAAGTCAAAATTGTAAAATTTGACATGCAAACTCCTATTGTTCTTTGTCTTTTTGACCTAGGGAAGTTAATGGCATTGAATGCCAATGATTGGCATTTGATTAGCCAATGATTAAAAATTTATATGGGATAGGTTACAAATAAGTTAAGGTTTTTTTATCCTTTTCGTTCTCATAGTTAGCTTATTGTTACTGGACATGTTTTGGGGATTGATTATAGATGTGGATGAGTTTGAGTCTAGGCTAGATATGTAGTAACATGGTGTCTATGAACTCGTTTGCTTATGAATATTACATAATTAATAGATTCGAAACGTTTGGAGATATTGGAGGAAGGGAAAGTGGCGGTGACTAGCTTGCTTGACTTCGGTTCTTCAGTTGAGGTAGGTTATGGTTTATTCTATCTAATAGAGAGACTCTTAATAGCGATTGACAGTTATTGAGTAAAGTTGTGATATTTGCTATGCACTTAATTGTTGTGGTTCGGTTGACTAATATATTATTGTGATTAGTCTGCAATCCTAAGACCATGAAACCCATAATCTTAAACTTGGTATCTCAAAGTGATGCCTTGAATAAAGAAGGCTTGGTGAGACATTGGTAATGAAGTGAGAAGTAATGATAAAGAATAATGAATTATCTATATTGGATTGGATATCAAGTTTCGACACATATATATTATAGGATCGAGTGTCACGTTCCGACACATACATATTATATGATCGAGTGTCATGTTCCGACATATATATATTATATGATTGGATGTCACGTTCCGATACATATATTATAGGATCGGGTGTCACGTTCCGACACATATATTGTAGGACCGGTTGCCACGTTCCGGCACGATAATAATAAAGAAAAAACATGTTAAAATTAATTTAATATACTCAATCCCAAATAACACATCCTCAAAAGAAGTGTGGTGTAGAGGCCTGAGTCCTTATGTTTGTTTTTGATATTTTTATTTGATTATGTACTTGTTTTATGATGTTGTCACTTGTACTTGTCTCTTATTGTTACCACATATTTAGTGTTATAGTTGATTTTCCGCTATTATTTTATGCATATTGATTTCTATTTAGAGTCGGCCGATGATACCTACTCAGTACATGTGGCTCGTACTGACTCCTACTTGTATTTTTCTTTGTGTTGCTTTTGTGGAGTACAGTGAGTATTCCATTAATTTCGACTCGCCTTCAGCTCTAGATGATCATCGGTATATCAGATTTAGCGTGAGTTAACCTTCTAGCTCGTGTTGGATTCTATCAAAAATGGCATGATGTCCTTTGTTTTCGGACATAAACTATTCTATTTATCTACTTTGATGTTGCTGCTCTTATACTTAGTATTTGAGATTAGATGTCCTTGATTTGATGACTTTCAGGTTTTGGGAAACACTATGTAATAGAAGTCATAGGTTTTGGTATTCTCGCTTTATAAGTTAAGCTTCTAGTTATTTTCGTATTTCTTAAGTTGAACTGCTAATATAGATTTGGATTGTATCATTGGTTCGCCCACTTAAGAGGTTAGGTGTGGTGTCTCTCATGACTCATTTTGGGTCGTGACAAACTTGGTATCAGAGCTTTAGGTTCAATGATCTCATTACACAAAGACAGGTTTAGTAGAGTCTTACGGAACGGTACGGGGATGCCTTTACTTTTCTTTGAGGCTACAGGACCTTAGGAAAACTCCCCTTTTTATTTCTTTCGTGCTATTACTTGAATCCAATTGGTATCTAGGTAATACCAATTGGTATCTGATCTTCTTCACTTTCTTTCGCAATGGTTAGAACTAGAGAAACATACCGTTGTTACAGCTCTTCATATTGATGCCTCTGTGGAGATAGACATATTTTCTCGATTGAATATAAGCTTTGATGACTAGTGTCCAATAGGATCTCTTAGCTAAGTTCTTAGAGTTGAAACTCTCAATCTGTAGGGATTATTAAATCTGAGGATGCTTATGATTTTCCTGTCGATTGTAATGAGTACCTTTAAATAAAGGATTCAGAAAGTAAAGACACTGCATCAGGTTTGAGAGGAGCCCAATAGCGTGCTTAAATTTACCGATCCGAAATAACACACTCTTATTCATATGAATCGTGCATTTGAGCTAGAGCCAGATATGATGTACTTCTACACTCTGGTCTTCAAATCATTTGTCAGATGTTATCCCTGAGAGGGTAGTTAAGTTATGCCTATGAATGCTTAGTGGTATTTGATCTCTTTGAGAGAAAGTGATTGGAGGCTTTTGTAAATCATAAGTGATAGAATAATCCTAGAGTTAGAAAAATATATAAACGACGACGAATGGGAATAGTAAATGATTGAAGTAGTTAGTTAGGAGTCATGTGGTGATAAGCTAAGAAATAGAGTGACAAGTCAAATCCTTTCTGAGTCTTGGTTAAAAAGTAGTAAGTATCATCTAACATTTAGGATATAAGGTAGAAGAAGAGTTGTTAGTTAGTTGAGATGGAGTACACTCGAATAAGAATAAAGTTGATGTTGACATGCCATTGTGTTAGTAAAAAAAATCAAGTAAAAATAGGTGTTGAATAGAAGAGCAGAGGACATAAGGTGGTACATCTAAAATATGCCCATTATTTCAAAAGAAGAGTCACATGATATTTATAAAGTTATGAACTTAGCTAGGTAAGGAGGTATAATGGATAAAATAGATACTACTTGACTTATGAAAGAGAGTATGATGATAGACTATACTTAGATATACTGTGAGGTAAAGGTTGATTTCTTATCATAAGAATTGGTGATTTAACATTTTTTGACTTTATCTAATAATTTAGAGTTAATATAGTATGTAAAGATGAATGTACATGTTTAGCGCTAGACCCTAAGCTCGAACTTTGGGTGAGTATTATGAAAAGGGGGATAGCATGACGAGATGATACTATTAGTTGGAGATTTTCTCTAGTAGACTTGATATAGCCTAAAAGAGAAATTAAGTTGTTGACTTGAAAGAAGTTGAATATTACGAGTATTGTGAATGTGACCTTTAGATGAAAATAATGAATTGAGGCTGAGTCATTGATTTAAAAGAAAAAAATAGTGGTGGATCTTTGGTACAACAAATGCGCAGTGGTGAAATGTATCTCAAGGATTTTAAATGAGGATTGTTGATTTCATAATAAGCCCCAAAAAGAGATCTAAGGAAGCTCATGCTCACTTATTTCATCCTAACAAATCACTTATTCCGACCATGTACTGGAGAGGTTTACCATTTTTAAAGTGTTGTGAACTTGGTCAGGAGTTTTAGCTTGCTGGAAGAGACATGGCTATTAGAGGATTTGGCAACATTTTTGGCGAGCAACAGACAGGGGATGTCGGCAATATGGGCATTGATTTATTCATTGAGATGTTGTTTGAGGGCTTGTCAAAGGCTGATGAGCATCGGGTAATATCAATTCCTTACCCTACAAAGAAGCTGAAGTAGTGAAGAAATGACAATTCTATGATCTGATGCAACTGGAATGTTTCCAAGAAAGCTCAAAAGTGTGTACTTCTCAGTTCTGTTTAATCCTTTTTGCTGATGGAAGAACATCTAGGACTCAAAAACCGTCTAGTTTTGCTTGTTTTATTGCTTTCAATTAGCCTTTCAGAGCAACTACAATCTTCACAAGCAAAGACTCTATTAAGGATTCAAAATCTTCTGAACTACCAAATGTTTTGATTAATTGGAACAATAACACTGATTTCTCTAACACTGAGCCAAGTTCAACTGTTACTGTTATCTGTTATGAGAAAAACATAACTCAGCTTCATATAATAGGGAGAAAAGGGACTTCTCAGTTGCCAAAGAATTTCTCGATCGATTCGTTTGTCACTACACTTGTTAGGCTTCCTATCTGAAAGTTCTAAGATTAGTTTCTCTTTGTTTAGATGGACCATTGCCTGGTAACTTACAAGACTTTCATCATTGGAGATACTTGACCTTAGTTCAAATTCCTTACAAGACCTTAGTTCTTTCTTCTAGAAATTTCAGCGTTAACGAGCCTCCAGACTTCAATACTAGATGGAAATAAGTTCACTAAAAGACTTACAAGTATACTTGGTTCACTTGTTGCTTTGGCAGTTTCGAGTGTAAAGAACAATTCTTTAGAAGGACATTTACAAGATACGCTAACTTACTTTTCAGTTTATTCCCAATTAACTTGGAAGACTTCTATGAATAATATCAATAGTGAATGTATTTGAGGGAAGTTATACGTTATCTGATGATATTCAAACTAAGCGAAAGAACATTGACATATCATTATTCTTTATAAAGAGGACGCTTCATAAATAACTTAAGTTCGTGAGAAGAGTTGATTATAAGAATGAAATCTTGACAAGATCTGTGATGGTTTCTGAATTATGAGTGAGGGGTGGTTGGTTCAGAAATGCCAATATTATTGGCTCAGAATTTTATCGTGATGATATGAGGAAACCAAATGGTTGTGTTATGATCGATGAGTTTTGGTTCTGGTTGGCTTCATGAGTTAGTCTGTGACTTGAAAATTATTTTCGATCGTAAATCTGCCAAAATTTGATTGAAAAGTTCAGTTCTTAATAGTTGATCTTGTTAGATGATTGTAAGGAGGATCTTAAATAGAGAGATGAACATCGACTTTAGTATTTGAAAGATTAAGCATTTGAAGCTCCTTATTTGTTGCAAAACTCTTGTCAAGGAACTTTTCTAGCTAGAGATGTCGAACCAGGAAGTTCAAGAACTTGAAGTCTTGTCATTCTTTTTAAACTTCTTATTTCCTTTAGGCCGGAGCAGTTCCTCAGAATGAGCCAAACTAGTTTAGTGAGATGATAAAGGGATGAGTAGGGGCGGAGCTACATTCACCCAAGGGTGATCAGATGAACACCCTTTGTTGAAATTTTTTTTCGAATATATAGGTTAAACATAGATATTTTGATATATATCAATTATTAAACATTTTTGATACAAAACTCACCTAACCCTGTTCTAAACGTATGAACACACTTGACGAAAATGCTGACTCCGCCACTGGGGATGAGGGCAGTGAAGCAACTTGAAGAGACGACAGATTAAGACTTTGAATATGAGGCATATGCACAAAAAGATTGTTAGGAATGGTTAACGAAGGGCTAGGACCAGATACTTCAAGAACAAATAGTTTCTGGAACGAAATGTTGTTAGCTTCAGTTGGCCTTAGTTTCAGGAAATTCTCAACGCCCCCTTAAAAAAATAAAAATTTACAACCTCTAAGAACAAGAAGCTTAAGATTCTGCATCTCCAAGGATAATGGTTGGGGGTTGGATGTGATGTTGAAGATTACAAGAGCTTCTATTTCCCCATGGATTGGAAGAGATCAACTGAGACTTCCTCGTTGAGACCGTTTCTATAATCAACAACATTGATGATTTCTTTCTCTTTTTCAACCTTACCGAGCATTCTTACTATCCCATCTGCATGTGCAATTCGTCGAAGACCACCTTCAAAAACATTCACCAGACCTAGACGGACAGTCTCCTCCATTCAACAATGATCACAAGAACCCAAAGAGACCTTTTTCCCACTTTTCCTAACATATCCTGCATGTAGCTTTTAATTTTCTATGAAGCCATGATGAGAAAACGCCATAAGAACACGATGTCCCTTCTCGTAAACATTTTCAAAACAATGGAAGGACAAAGAAAGCCTTCGAATATCCGGTAAGTGATCATAATTTAGGCTTTTGGTAACATAAGTTATTCTTCTTTCTCCTTCTACACGTACTTAATGCATATATACTTATATTTATAATATATGTCCATGTAGATATTTTATCCACATAGTGAATAATTCCGAAGTTAAATAAAAAAGGCCCTTTTAACTCATGGTAAGGCGTAAGTCATCGGTTCAAATCCGATAAGCGGTTTTGTAAAACCCCAATCTAGTATTCATATTTGATGGGAGAATTGTATTTTTATTTGTAATAAAAAAAAGTAACTAACTGGATAATACATTATCTTTATACTTAGTTATAAAGTTGAACATTTGTTTAGTCAATTTTCATTAGTATGAATTTAGGAATAATAAAAAGTCACTTCTTGAATCACCGAATAT
>JAABOM020061800.1:0-10726 GCA_011800125.2 Solanum clarkiae
GGCTTGGGCTGCCTATTTTCCAACTTTCCCTTCACTTAGTTTGGGCCCAAATGGTTAGGTGTGTTGTGATGTCTTTGTGCCCTTTTTAATATCCTTCTTAGGCTGAAAATATAGTACATTTATAATGCTAAAACCTGGGCTAAAGTTACACCCTTAACACGGACTTTATTCATAATTGGACTTGGACAAATTCGGCGTCGGGCCTCGTCTCTGTTTAGTTAGCAATTTAAGCTAAGCAAGTAGGTGATTCACCTGCTATCTTCTTAAGTCCTGCAAGCACCTCAATTCTCTTACTTTATTTAAGGCTGTGATCTCCTTAATTCAACAAAAAACGAATACGCACTCGACCCACTTAAGCGTTAGACGCACATATATAGCCTATTAATATGAGATTCAATCACTTTTACAAATTTGGCGCTAACTTAACCAAACCCTATCATGTTTCATTTGCACTATACTAGTACTGTAAGGTATGGGGTGTTACACATAGCCACTTGTACAATTTGGCATTTATTTGTAAGAGTGTGATGGGGACACAGAATCTGTTTATGGATGTTGTGAGACTTTATGTTTTCCCGTTATCCTTTAAAAGCAATGTTGCGTTATGGCTATCTGAGCTCCTACAGAGTTTAATCACTAGTTGGGCAGATTTGCAGAAGGCCTTTTTGTAGTGGTACTTCGCTAGATCGAAGAATCTCAAATAAAATGATCAAATCAACAACTTTGAGCAACTTCAAGGTGATTCGATAAATACTACTTGGGAGCGATTTAGTAAAATCTTTTAGGAGCATCCTTTACCATAAGATAGTTGATCATGCATTGGTGGGGATCGCCTACCGTGCCCTTGATGAGAATAGTTGGCTTATGCTAACACTATTATGGGGGGTATATGTCTAGATGAACCATTTGAAAGGATGGCAGAGCATATGAAGCAAGTGGTCAAGATGAATCATGTATGGGGACAACAGGATAGAGCTTCTACAAAAGGTTCATGTGTTGGGAGTGTTGGTTCAGAGCAAACCAAGATCAATGAGGAGATTATGCAACAGCCTCCTCAACTTCGCATAAGCATAGATGTGGTGATTAAGCAGAACCAAGAAAGAGTAAATGCAGTAGTTCACCAACCTCCACGTGCACCCATGTATGAGGAGCCATATTTTGAGGAGGATGCTTATTTTGTGAATGATCAGATGGGGGGTTTTCTGGACCAATTACCAAGGGTCTAATCATTACTATTGGTGCCAAGGTCAAGGAAACCAAGGTTGGAACTATGGTAGAGATGGAGCTTGTAGAGACAACCGAGGCAGTTATTATGGTAGAAACAGGATTCCAGAAGCAGACTGGGGTAGAAGAGATGGTTTCAGAATTGGTCAATATGTGGCACCACATAACTGAGACACAGGTGCAAGCAATTCTAGAATTTAGAAGATGTTTGATCTCTTGTTGAAGAAGGCCGACACACAAGATGAAACTCTAAGGGGCATGAAATACAATATTTCAAGTATTATTCAAATGATAGAGTGTCACTTTGTGGCTATTAAATAGCTTGAACAACAATTTGGTCAGGTGTCAACTCAGTTGAATCAGAGTCAGATGGGTACATTACCTAGCAATATAGTGCAAAACCCAAAGAATGAAAGGCAATATATAGCAGTTACTACTAGGGGTGGCAAGAGCACTATTGATCTTCCTACGTCGATTGAGGTACAACATGTTCATAAGAAGATAGTTGCAAATAAGGATGTGGTTGAAGGATATGATTGTGTCAAAGATGGGGTGAGTGAGGTTGCTAAAGAGCCACAGAAGTATAATACCATCCCAAGGTCTCCTTCTCCTTTCCCTCAAAGACTCAAGAAAAGGGAAGAGGAAGGAAAGTTCAAGCACTTTCTCTCCATGCTTAAGCAACTATCCATCAACCTCCATCTTATTGAAGCTTTGGTAAAAATGCCAGGTTATGCAAAGTATATGAAGGATTTGGTTACCAAGAAGTGCACTGTGAATCAGAAGCTTTCTCAAGAGCTTCTATATTGTAGTGTCATCACTATTAACTCCTTGGCTCAAAAGCGTGAAGACCTAGGTGCTTTCACTATACCTTCCACTATAGGTGATGTGGAGTTCACAAGGGCACTATGTGATTTGGGTGCTAGTATCAATTTGATGCCTCTTGCAGCTTATAAGAAGCTTGGATTGGGAGAACCTACCCCTACTAACATGCAGTTGCTAATGCCAGATTGAATGGTGAATTAACCTATGGAGATACTCTATGATATGTTGGTAAAAGTTGAGAAATTTAAATTCCCTGTAGATTTTGTGATTCTAGACTGTGAAGTTGATTTTGAAGTTCCAATCATCTTAGGAAGACCATTCCTATCCATGGGACGAGATCTAGTGGATATAGGGGTTGTCCAACTCAGGTTTGGATTGAATGATGAAGAAATTATCTTCGACATCCATCAGTCCATGAAGCATCCAAATGAGCTCAAGAGTGAGGTTTGAGAAATTGATGAAGTCTAATAGCCAATTTGTCAAAGCCATGCTACGACAATAAATCAGATACTACTTGGGAGGCAACCCAAGGTTTTTTATGTTATTGCATAGTTATAGGTTCATTTTTCAATTTTTGGATTTATAATTGGTTGTTTTGTAGTGTTTTGATTGCTTTTTCTTAACAATGGGTTAGTCGCATTTGGATAATTATGTATTTCATGAAGAGTATGCAGGTAAAGGACTAAGCCAGTAAATGCTGAGAAAAGTACCAAATTTAGTTTTTATGACTGGCTTACGAGTCATATTGCACTTTACGACTCGTAACCCCATCTTGTAGAGATTTCTAGTGGGTAGGATAATTGTATACTCCAACCCACAAACCAACTTTACAACTCGTAGATCAATTTATCAATCGTGAATGGGGTTTGTGGAACTTAGGTAAGATTCTTAATTGTTCTAAATGTTGAGAAGTCTACAAGACGAGGACTTACAAGTCGTATCATCTACCACTCGTAACTGGGTTTCGTAGACCCAAGCCCAGTAATTTTAACTATTGACACAATAAAGGTATAAAAGAGGGGTCTAATTATTTTCACCCTATTTTTGATCTAATTCATCAAAATTCCTCAATTTTTCCCTTTCTCTTCTAAATTCTGATCAATTTTTTATCACCGATGCTTCTTTTCAGACAAGTTTTTCGGCTACAGCTAGGGTTTTGTGAATCTTCACCTTCTATCTTCTTCAAGTTCATCACTATTATTGGTAATTTCTTGGTTTACTTTTAACCTTTAAATTTATTTTGTTCTTAATTATGTGCTGTGATAATTGTGATGGTTTTGATGTTTAAGAATGAAATTATTGGTGAAGGTGGACTCTAAATGTGAAATTAGGGTTACCCTTGATTGAATTGCTTAATGGATTCCAAAAAATGGGTATATTTAGCTTCGGAATTAATAATTATTATGCCTATTGAATTATTCCCCAGGTGTGCTTCAATGTCATTGAGTGATTGTTGCTTGTGAATTAGTGGGTGACACTATAGGTACATGATTGTTTGAAAGAAATAGGGAAGGTTGAAACAATAGGATATTGATGCTAAATTATTTTCAATGGGGTGTTTCTGTGTTGAAATTATCATTGATATTGGTTGTTATATGCGTATCATGATTGGGTGCTTGTATGCTTTCATCGATGTTGTTGATTAAATGTTGAATATGTTCTTAGGGTCCGTGTTATGGACTTAGAAAAATCAAGTATTTGAGATTTCTTGTCCACAAGAGTCTTTTACGACTCGTATATGAATCTACGAGTCGTAATTACCTCTCATGGGAAATTCTAGATACTTAATGATCTAAGTATTCACCAGACGAGACCTTGTATGAGTCATAGATCACTTTACGACTTGTTATAGGTATCGTAGATACCTTCCTTTTATCAGTTTATCTCTGGACTTTCATACGAACAAATTTTACTACTCGTAAACCAATTTATGAGTCGTACTTAGGTTTCATACGATTTTCTAGTGTCCAAAATTGTTCTGAAACACTAATCTAAGAGGACACTTTACGACTCGTAGTGCTCACTACGACTCGTAAAGGGGCCCTCGTAGACCCTTTCTGAAACTGATCTAGATAAGTTCTTGTATTTTGTTTCTTGATTATTGGGGATAATTATGATTCATATATGTTTAGTTTTCAAGTACTACGGCCCCGAAAGGAAAAAATTTAAAGATCGAGGCCCTTAGGAGGAAGCCCATTGATGAGCCTACTGATGATGAGTGGACCCTCAGCTGAGTGGGTCACTAGAGGTCCATGATGTCTCATCAGACCCTGAGGCTGAGGTACCATAGACTAGAGTAGCGTCAGCCGGAGCTGCGCGTACTTATGCTCAGGCTGATAGCCCTTCCCCTGAAGAGAAAGGTAGTAAGGAGACTGGGAGTAGCATTCCCCAGATGAATTGATCAGCAGAGGAGTCTAGTTATAAGGAGGGCTTTGAGGACAAAGTACACGTTGAGTCCTCCATCACACCATCTTATTCATCAGCGTTGGACGTTATTACTCACCAATGGTGCATCGAGGGTATGGAGGCTATATTCTTGGAGGGCATGCAGCTAAAGGAGCGGGGCAAGCTTACCTGTTCTATATAAGAGGAGCCTAAGGTCATAGATGATGGACTTAGCCATGTCCCATGTCTGAAGGACACGATGATATATTATGGGCTCACGTGGCTGATAGAGTCACTTGGACGATACTCTCCGATTCTGGTATGGGAGTTTTATCATCTTATGCAACCATGATTCAGTACAGTCTTTCCAAGGGAAATAGGCCTATCACTCAGTCTAGATTGATAGAGATACGGATGAGAGGTTGGCGGGTTGACATTTCTGAGGAGACAATCTGTCGTATGCTTTTTGGTCTCAAGTACCATGCCCCCAGATCTACAGCAGAGTTTGACCACGGATTGGGGCAGGCCAGAAATTCATTGATTATGAAGGATCCGATACAGCGAACCTCACTTCTCAAATTGGCGGCCGATCATATTGCAAAGCAAGGTCCGGAGCTTGCTTAAGTCACCATCCACACAGAGCCCGTCGTCAAGGCTTCGCTCTCCTTTCCCGCCAAGTTTTGGTAGGTAATTGTTAGATCACGCATACGACCAACCTTGGCACTTAACACACTTATGCTGGAGCGTATGGTATTAGTTACCAATATCTTGGCTGGCTATGACATTGATTGGGCCTGACTCGCAGTAGATCAGATACATGAGTCAGCACTGAAGAGGGCCACCTCCATCCCATTTCTAGTTTTGATCTACAAACTCTATATAAAGTCAAGGGTGGAGATTTTGCACCAGCCGGACTAGTTAGTTGAGGCCCAGCATACCTTAAAGCCCATCCTGATAAAGGCTGATGAGAACCTGGTGGCATTTCAGAGGGCACAGCCTCCTCTTATGATAGAGTTGTTTGCCCCAGAGCCACCACTTGAGGGTTCGACGACTGCCACCACTACTACTGTTGCTACTACTATTAAGGAGAGGTTTTGACAGCCCGAGGCAGTCGATATTAAGAGGGGTCCCACGATAGCTAATACTGCACTAGAGACCACCACTTCACAACTTTCTACAACAGGCATGGTCTACGTGTCTACCGCTTCTATTCAGGCCACGGCGTAGCGGTTATTCACTATTTCTACAATTTAGGATCGCATTTCTAGAGTGGATGCCCGCATCAATGCTTTTAAGGACCGGGTTCAAAAAAGGTTACCTGAGGCCTGACCTTCAGATTTGTTAGCCGATCGTTCGTTGATAGAGAAGCTCATGGTTGACATGACATCATCACTTCTTGCATCAGTTACACTACCAGATTGACACCTCCGAAGCTGCTATTTGATTTATTTTCCTTCAGGAAGCCTACACAGACTTCCCACGGGAAGAGACCCCTAAAGGATGATAAGCTAGAGGAAAGAAATGTACGTCCAAAGATCTCGGAGGATGAGGAGGAGGACCTCGAGCTGGCCTTGAGAACATCGAGGCACGATGAGGAGATGAGGCTAGCTCGTGAACATAATAGGCCGAGGGCTATTGGCCCTTCCGGACAGAGTACAGTAGCTGAGGCGACTATCCCGCAGGGAGAGGGTGGTCAAACATAGCCACAGATTGGCACTTAGGAGCCCAAATAAGTTTTTAACCCCTACTTATTCTATTTTTACTTGATTTGTGCATTGCGGGCAATGCACAATTTTTTCGATGGGGTGTTGGTAGTTATGGGCCTTAGTGAAGTCTGAGTAGCTTATGGTCCATAACTACCCCAAATTTTGACCCCAAGGATTTTTTTCCTATGATCTTTTCCCTTGTGGATATTTAATTTCTGTAGAACCGACACGTTTCGGATGTTTAGATAATATTTGTAGTATATCGTACTAAAACATATGGCACATAGTATGTTTTTATGTTTTTTTTTTAAAATGATTCCCATCAAAATATTTTGATTAGTAGTTAGATGGCAACCATGCATGTTTAGGTGTTTGGCAATATTTGTTTTAATAAGTGAGGGTAATTTGAGATACGAAGCATGATTTGTGAGTTTCTTGTTAATAATGTGTGCAATGTCATATAAGTGTGAGCTTATTTTGTTAGATTCGTGCATTTTGTGCTAATTCAGATTTTGCCCTGTTACTCTAAGTTAGATTGTTGATTAAATGGATTAGGAAGTGATCTTGGTCCTTTGTTCATTAATTACACCACTTTATCCTAAAATGACCAATCAAATGATGTTTTGTCCCTTGTTCCAAATATTTGAGTCTTACATGTATCAATTCTTTAAAAAACTACCTAATTAGCCTAACCTTGTCTAGTGAAAAACCTTGAGATTGGCCTTGGTCTGTCCCAGAGCATTGTAAACCATGATTGAGGCGAAAAGCCTAAGTTGAGGATGGCTACCAAAAGTGGCCCTGATTCTTGGAATAGTTATTGCATATATAATACCTGGTAAAATTACCAAAATACCCCTAGAATGAAATCATGCACATAACGTGTCTTCCTATGCTCTGATGGAAAATCTAAGATCGAATTTGTTATCAGCACGAAAAATTGAGTGGGAAAATGGCCTCGTCCTGATTTTAGAGCCATCAGATCGAAAAATAATTTTTTGTAATTAATTACGAAACAGTGTCGGTGCACCCCAAGGTGCAATGTGTCAGGGATTCATACCAACACTTGTTTTGTCTTTATTTTCTACGAAAAACTTTGGAAGGAAATTGTAGATGTCCGCGTCGCGGACTAGGCAACTTCGGGATGAACTTTTCCTTTTTAAGTTGAAGGGCATTTCGGTCAATTTCCAACCCTTTCTAAACTCAAAACATAATCAATTTAGGTCATTTTTAAAAGTAAATAGGGTCTTAAACCCCATTCCAAGTCCTTTTCATACACTTGAAAGACTAGGGCTCGAGAGAGAAGAAGAGGAAGGCTAGATTGAAGAATTCAAGGAGATTTCTTAATGGTGGATTGGAAAAACTTTATCTCAAGTATGTAAGGCTAAATAATAAGCATGAGATTGTTCTCTCATGTGCCCCATAGAAGTCTTAGAAGTGAGTTGAAAGTTCTTGAGTCTACATACATGATTCTTGATTAATTTTTTGAAAATTCTATAATTTTTACATGTGTTTTCCTATGTTGATAATGATCATCGTAAACTTATTTTCTTGAATGGAATGTTTTTACATGAATTATTGCATGAAACCTATTTATTATTTTCATAAATATTGTATGAACGAAAATAGGAATTGGGTCTACAGCCTTAAAAGAGATTGTGATTGTGATGAGAGAATGATACTGACAGAATTTTATGGTCCTATGAGTCTTCCCAAATGAACTCTAATAAAATGTCTATTCAAGTGTTCCCTGATGATTTTTCTAAGCCTTAAGTTGTTGAAACTCCCCATACTTTCCTAGGAATGCCTCCATAATTGTAATTCCCTAATATCTCAATCGGGGATATTTAAACATCCCTCCATATAGCTCGGAACAACCCTATGATGTAATTTATTTTCAATATCTCAATCGTGCAGAATTTCGCAAATCTGACTTGTTATTTTTGTTCAGAGGGAAAAATTGTAGGGGAAAACGAGTACCTACATGGTATACTTTATCCGTGACAAGAAAAATAATTTTTGGTAAAACTTCGCAAAAATAGTAGTTGTACGCGACGGGTCCGCAACGCCGACCTGACTCAGACTACTTCAGAATTTTTTGAAAAATGTTCTTTTTACTTTAGGGAAATTGGTTAATAATCCTATATCTATATAAACGAAAATCCCTCATTCTTTAGCCGTTTTTAGCCCTAAAAACTCACCAAAAAACTCTCAAATTCCTCCATAATCTCCATCAAATTCTCCATCCATTCTCAAGGTTTTCAAGAAGTCTTGTTGGAATTCAAGGAAACCAAGCCAAGCCCCAAGTCCTCCTCAAGATTCAAGAGTCCCAAAACTCATCCGGATCTAAGGATTTCATTCAAGTTTCAAGCCTCCATTTCAGATCTTCTTCGAGAAACTCTCCAAAGTCAAGGTATGTAGGTTTTAACCATTGGGTTGTTCCACCATGGCTCCCTAACCTCCTTTTTAATCAATTTGCATGATTTAAAGTTGATTTTACAAATTGGTTTACTAGTATGAATTTGCTATATGAACTATGTTAAAGCTATATGAATTTGTGACTGTTTTGTTATATTTTGAGCTATAAATCTTGGATCTATTGTAAGATTTGATGAGGCGTTTTGATGTATATTGCCTGAGGATGTTGTAAGGTGTTGATTGATGGTTTTATAGTGGATTTACTTGCATGATTTTATCTTTAAATTGCATGGTCTTGTACCCCCATTACACACCCGCCAAGTGTTTGATAAAATGTCCGGCTATGGTTTCTTGAGGGATTGAAGATCCAAAGCATGAGATATTATATGATTGACTATATGATGATGAAATGAGATTATGTATATGATAAATTCTATATAAAGTGTTGCATTATACCATGCCCAATCCGAGGGAACTAAGAAACCGGATAACCTAGATGGGGGTTTGTACTCATCAACCTAGTAAAGGGTTTGTATTTTTTCACCAGGGTGATGGAGTGGCATCATCACCAACCTAGTGAGGGTTTTGTACCTCACCACCTAAGTGATGGGGCGGCATCATCACTAACCTACCGAGGGGTTTGTACCTTGGAAATCTAGCTTGCTCTCTTCTACACATATGATATCCTACATGAGCATGAGCTACTTAAGCATGTTTTACTAATGCATTGAACATACATGCCAAAGACAGATGGGAGTGTCACGACTTAGACCTAGGTCCTAGTCGTGACCAGTAAATGGAAAACCTGAAGGAACCCCAGACAAGCCTCTTTGCATGTCATTACACCTCTTTGGTCGCGGAAGCAATTAAAATGACAATAAGAGAAGATATATATAAAAGGGGAAAAAGGGGCTAAGGGGCATCTTTGATACCATAACAATAATAATCAAGAGAGTCAAAACTCATAGCATGATTACACCACATATCGAACAACACCTCCACTACATAGATAAGAGCGGGGGCCAAGACATACAACCAGCCTCACTATCATAGTCAACATAAGCAATAAAAAAGAGTGCCTCAATACATAATAAGAGAAACATAGACCAACATCCGCGGATTGGATGACTCACCAAAGGATAACTTGAACAATATGTCTAGCCACAAGAAGAATCAATAGGATCTCTGGTTCCTACATGGTAACATCATGCAGGCATAGAGTATGCGTTAATACATTTGAATGTAATAAGTATGTAGGATGCAATACAATGATAGATAGGCATCATAGTTAAAATACATAATAAGAATAATAATAATAATAATAATAATAATAATAATAATAATAATAATAATAATAATAATAATAATAATAATAAGCAATAGCAATAATATAATAATATGGCATGTACAACCAATGCATAAGTAAAAAATGCTTAAGTATCTCATGCTCATATAGGATATCATATGTGTAGAAGAGACCAAGCTAGCTATTCAAGGTACAAACCCCTTGGTGTTTGTGTGGCACAAACCCCTCAGATGATTGATGATAATCACACCTTATCACCGTGGTGGCGAAGTACAAACCTCTCACATGGTTGATGAGTACAAACCCCCACTTTGGTTACCCGGGTTCTTATCTCCCCCGGATCGGGTATGGTCTAATGCAACACTTTATACAGAGTATACCATACACATAAGTTTATTTCATCATCATATAGTCATTCATATTATATCTTATGCTTTGGACCTTCAACTCCTCAAGAAACCACATCTGGATATTTTATCAAACACTTAGAGGGTGTGTAATACTAGTATAAAACCATGAAAAATAAGATGAAATCATGAAATAAAATCCATTGTGAAACCATTAATCAACACCTTGCAATACCCTCAAGCAATATACGTTAAAACCCCTTCTCAAATCTTACGATAGATCAAAGATTTATAGCTCAAAACATGGTAAAACAGTCACAACTTTACATAGCTTTGACATAGTCTACAATAAATTTCATAATCATCAAGACCCATTTGTAAGTCAACTTTAATCATGTCGTGTGAGTAAAATGAAGCTTGGATATCATAGGTGAAAGGAATCCGTGAAAGAAACCCACATACCTTAGCTTTGGAGAAGCTCTTGAAGAAGACTTTAATGGAGACTTGAAGCTTGAATGAAA
>JAABOM020061801.1:0-10726 GCA_011800125.2 Solanum clarkiae
GAAACCTAGACAAACGACAATATGCAGAGACACTCCCTTACAAGATTTTTTTTCATATACAAGGTTCGAACATGAAATCTCTGATTAAGTATGGACGGATCATATACATTCCACCATAAATTTTGTTGTACTAACATTAACTTAATTTAATTAGATAGTCTATCATTTGATATTTGTAAGGACCCGAATTTCGTACGACCTTAATGGATCTTGGAAATTTGGTTTCAAAAAGTCTTGGACCAAGGTGATGCTCCATGGGAGCCTTCATGGTCCATGTGAGGTCACACGGCCCATGTGGAGCCCCTATGAAGCGACACTTGGCTTATAGAGGTGTGTTGGCTCTAGAGAGTAGAGTTTTAACTTAAGGCATTCCACACTTGGACCCCTCACGGTCCGGGTGACACTTCACGGACCGTGTGGTGGCCTTGGATTGAAATCCCATAATTTTCGGTCCAAGTAAGGTGACACGGCTCATGTGGCCACCCACATGACTTTCAGAGTGAAATTTTTCTAAGTGTGGAATCACCGTCTCGTAACTTGATCATGAAAATGTTCTAAGGAGAGGGGTAAGGGTAGTGTCACGGCCCGTATAACACTACACAACTCGTATCCCCCCTTGCAAAGGGGACATGGTCCATGTGACACTTCACGAACCGTGGTGGCCTTGGCTTGAAATCCCACAATTTTCGAACCAAGTAAGGTGACACGACTCACGTGGTCACCCACATGACTTCTGGAGTGAAATTTTTCTAAGTATGGAATCATCGTCTCGTAAATTGATCGTGGAAATGTTCTAAGGAGAGGGGTATGGGCAATGTCACAGCCCGTGTGACACTACACGGCCCGTATTACCCCTCCTCCCCGCGAATGTGACTTCGTTGAAAAATTCTAAGTATGATATCTTCAAGATCAATCTAAGTTCACTTTCAAGCCCTCAAATCAAACTTATTTTTATGGTTTAAAGTCATCATGGGCCTCCTTCATCAAGCCAAGTTCAAAGGAATTAAATTGACTAAATTTTTCATAAGAACCGATGGAAGAGTTAATTTTAAATGATCATATCTCTTATCACATAAAAAATTGGGTAACCTACGACCTCTCAAATTAAAGCCCTTTGAATTAGCCTTTCAATGCATCCGGTTTCACCTCATTTTGAGTTTGGAGCAATAAGTTATGCCCTTATTTGTAGGACCTTTCTGGACTGGACAGTGTGCCTTCACAAACCGTGAAGAGCTTCATGACCCGTTAAGACAACCGTGTCAAGTTCCGTATAAAATTTAAAGGGCCATTTTATTGAGGTGTTTTTGATATTTTGACCCATCCCCAAGGCTTTTTAATAAGTGGATTTACTCATGGATTTACTTGAATTTCTTATTGTATTAATGATTTTATATTGAATCTCAATTATTCATGCTATTCTCACACCATTCCTAGCATATGCATTCATGTACATTGGATTTTATAGAAATTATGAACTGGATTAAGCCTAATTATGTTTATGTATATGATTTTGATAAGATATCGATTATGACTAGAATGTGATCATATATATGTCTAAGATTATCTCTTTGAGCAAGTATGAGTGTTTACACCACTATGTGAGGAGCTAATCCTATGCATGAAAAGTACTACATGAAGAGTGTTTTGGCCTTTTAGATTATTATGCATGATTATGAAGAATGTGATTTGGCCTTTAAGCCTAAGAATGCATGTAATCGATTTGAAAGTCTTATTTCTCTTTTACAAGCATGTATATTTACGTATTATAGCAGGATGACAACCTAACACTGATGGATTGGAATCGGCGTGGACTATCCCCAAGGGTCCATACTCCTTTCCTAGAACTATGTTGCCTAACATAGGTTTATGATTAAGCCCCAATAGGAAAGAATATTAAAGATCTACCTTTGGCAAGTAGATCACTCTTATCTGTTGCGGGGGAGAGAACAGGGTTCCAAGGTATAGCTCACTTGGTCTCGTGTCGATTACAGTCACATCCTCAATATATATGAGGTATTTTTGCATTCATGCACCATGCTCCTCATGGCATATTGATATACTATTCTCTTGTTATATGATTCTTTCTATATATGAGCGCTTGTCATCTAACATGGAAATGGAGGTTTAATGAGTTCATGTGCATTGAATGCTCTCGCATACTTAATACATTCAAACGTACTAAGGCATATTTTTGCCTACATGATCTAACCATGTAGGGACCGGAGATTTTCTTCATCTACTATATGACGACTAGAATGGATCTTGAGATAATTGTTCTAGTGAGTCCTGTCTTTAAGGACAAACTACCATTTCCTCTACCTAAGATGTTTTTTCTATATTATTTACTTTGAGGGTGAGCCCAGGACATGTATAGAGGCATTGTTGGACATCTTGTAGACTCTTGTATGGATTTGTGTTTTATGTTGTATTTGGAGCTCATGACTATGTTATCTATTTGATATGGCTATCATGGGTTAATTATGAGAATGGTGATAAGTATATATGTTTGATGTGGAAATGTGAATGATCCTAAGTCTCAAATTGCCCCCATAGAGTGATTCATACTTACCCGCTCCTTAGTTCTCACGTGTTATGTGCTGTGTGAATCCATGTTAATCCCTATCCCTATGATTCTCCCATAGCGTGAGTCCTATTTTCTTGTCCCTCAAAACTATATGTGTACTATTTTATATGCGCTTCCAAACTGATGATGTGTGAATGGATGCTATGGGGCTTGTTTGGGGACAGTTGGGTTCCTATTTGCCATATCACTCCTAGACCCTAGGTCTGGGTCATGAAAATATTTCTATAGATGTTGGTGTGATTGCGATTCTTTTCCCTTTTCTTTGACAATGTTCTAGATTTATGACATGGTAACTTTGATGTTACCTATGTAAATTTATCTAATTGATTTTACTTTCTCTAAATAGTTGACAGTATGCTTGTAAGGACCGGACTTTGTACGACCTCAATGGACCAGGGAAATTTGGTTCTGGAAATATTTAGGACCAAGGTGACACTCCATGGGAGCCCTCACGGTCCATGTGAGGTCTCATGGCCTCTAAGCTTCCATGGAGTGGCCCTTGGCCTTTAGAGGACATTTGGCCCTTAAATGTGGCATTTTATTCTAAGTCACACCATATTTGGACCCCTCACTGTCCGTGTAACACTTCACGGATCATGTGGCGGTCTTGGCTTGAAATCCCACAATTTTGGGACCATGTATGGTCACACGGACAAGTTCACAACTTGTTTGGGGTGTCACGGATTGTGTGGCCACCTGTAAGGCTTCCGGAGTGAAATATTTCTAAGTGTGAAATCACTGCCTCATAACTTGATCATGAAAATTTTCTAAGGAGCGGGGTACGGGTAGTGTCACGACCCGTGTGACACTCCACGACCCATGTGGCCTCCCGTGAAGGTGTTTCACAGAAAAATTCTAAGTATAGGTTCTTCAATATCAAACTAAGTTCACTTTCAAGCCCTCAATTCATGCTCAAATATGTGGTTTAAGGTCATCATAGGCCTCTTTCATCAAATTAAGTTCACAGGATTTGGGTAGCACACGAACTATTAAATTGAAGATCTTTGAATTAGCTTTCCAACGCATCCGGTTTCACCTTATTTTGAGTTAGGAGCAAGAAGTTATGCCCTTTTTCGCACGATCTGTCGGGGTTGGGACAGGTGCCTTCACGGACTGTAAAGAGCTTCATGACCCATGAGAAGCTCCACATATAATCTAAAGGGCCATTTTATTGAGGCATTTTTGATATTTTGACCCATCTCCAAGGCTTTTTAAGACCTTTAAAACCCCCTTTACATTCCTAAACCTCTGCTACACTAATTCTAACCCCTTATTCAAGATCAACCGTTAGTTTCTAAAATCATATTCTCTCAAGAACTCTAATGGGAATTAAGCTTGGGAATCAAGGGAAGGCTCATTCTTCTTCAAATTTGTTCTTGAATCTTCTTCATTAGCTATGGTATGTGGGTTTTGGATCCTTGGTTCCTTTCAACCAAGGAGACCCAAACCCTTTTCAAGAAATTTTCATGAATTTAACTTACTTTAAATGTGGGTTTCCAATTTTATGATTTATTAAAATCAAGTCATGTATGGGTTATGTTTACTTACTAGTTTTAAGTTGATTTAAACCTTGAAATGTTGAATTGCATTATTATTATGAATACTTGATTATGCATTGCCCTTAAAGTTTGTCTTAAGCATGGGTAACCTATTTTATGATTTAATAAGTGGATTTAATCATGGATTTATTTGAATTTCTTATTGTATCGATGATTTTAGATTGAATCTCAATTACTCATGCTATTCTCACATCATTCAAAACATGCACATTCATATATATATATATATATATATATATTGGATTTTATGAAAATTATAAAGTGGGTTAAACCCAATTATGTTTATATATATGAATTTGACAAAATATTGGTTATGACAAGAATGTGATCACACAAATGTATATTGATTATGACTCTTTGAGCATTTTGGGTGCTTGCACCATTTTATATGTATGAATGAGCTATTCCTATGCATGAGTATTATGAATTATGAATTATGATTTGGCATTTGAGCCTAAGTATGAATTATTATGAATAGTGTTCGGCTTTTGAGCCTAAATGTGCATTGAATGGATTGGAAATTGTCTCAACCCAAGTCCCGTTAGGGCGGATTGACACCCGCTGCTGATAAGGCCTAGGAGAACCAACCGGTATCTATGCTCTTTCTATACATATTATAAGGGATTTCTATATTTGACATGCCTTCAAGAAAATAAACAGTGATAACAACTAAAAAGAAAGGCATATGACTAGGCCGTTGGGGCCATGGTGTCTAAAGTACGAGGCATGACTACACTTTAATTTACATAGTCTACAGAGCCTCTAGATAAGGAAAAGTAACTGATAAGGGTCGGGACAGGCCCTGCCTCAACAAACTGTGCAATACGAACATATAAGCTCTAGACATAAACAAAGCCCCGAAGCAACCTGGAGATTGGTAACAACAGCTGAATATCCTGTACTGCTACTAGGGAGATCTACTAGCACCTGTACCTGTAGCATGAAATGCAGGTCCCCCATAAGGGACGTCAGTACAGGATAATGTACTGAATATGTAAGGTAGGAAACACTGTATATGATATAATAACTCAAGTGAAACTGTACACTGGTGTAGCATAAGAGACCACCTTTAGTTATACTGTGGGATCATTTACTTTATGTTCTTTATATTACTTTACCTTTACTATAAAATTTGTGCGCAACTGTAATACAAATGACCAATTGATCAGTGGTGAACTATATCGGGTTCATCCCTGACTAGGTTCTTCCTTAACCCCTCGGGCTACCCCCTGTGATGAGAGTTTTCCCTTGCTAGGTGATTCTTCTACCCCTCGGGATATCGGGATCGTCCCTGGATAGGTTCTTCCTTAATCCCCTTGGGCTACCACCTGTGATAGGATCGTCCCTGGCTAGGTGATTCTTCCACCCCTCGGGCTAGTACCCATCAATAAACAATATACTTTACCTTTTAATTACCTTTGAGATGGTTCTTTTGGTGGTCACAATATTGGAGTTGTAGGACTACATATGTAGCACGTGACATGTGGATAATCATACAAGACAATATGACAATGAAAAAGAGTACGTTACACAAATAATAAAATGTGTATGAAATGAAACAACTCGTGAACTTTATCTAGTAATAAGAATCTATGTAACTTGGTATACAAGCATGTATGAAGATTTGAAAATGACTATGTATGGAAGCATGTGAGCACGTCAAAGAATGGATACATGGTTAATAGTTGTGTCGGAGTTGGGGAGTGCCTTTATGTACCAAGGAGAGATCGATGTTTCATGCCAAGTGATACGAAATCAAGTAGCCTTACATACCTCGTTGTATGACCTTGTTACTATCACGAAATAACCTTCCCTTCCTTCAAATACTTGTCTACAACAAAGTATATGATAAAACTAGTATTAGAAGCCAATAGATACACTTTGGAAGCCCAATCTCATTGAAAACCAACATATAGGCAGCAAGCGGATAATTATAAACCCTAGCGTATTCTTTCAACCATTTCACCTCTAATCGTATTTTGTAGTACAAATTCTCATGTACACAACATGTAAAGCTTGTTTTAGTGACATAACAGTCTTACAACATCCCACAAAGCACAAAACATAACAATTCTACATAACCTAAAAGTGGACAGCATAACGTTACCTTCCGTCGCTACATTTCGGCATCAACAACTCCAAACCTATTCCAAATCTAACCAAACTGTTCCAGAAACATTTACACATAAAAACAGCCTTGAACCAATCCCAAAATAATAACAAATCAGTCATTAAGGACGTGAGGCAATAGCCTTATATCCATCAGCCCACAAATTCCAATCAACTTGACACTTAAGATAACACAATAAAACACGCTTATTAAATGAAACCAAAATCAGGGTAACAACTTTAGGATAATATTTATAACTCAAACCATGATAATAACATCAAATTCTCTTCATAAAATATCCCACCAACCATAGAAATATCACTAAAACAAAAGACAAGTATGCAACAACTTTCTAAACACAAGCTGTCTCAAATTTCCAGCACAACATACTAGCATATACTTCTTATTTTTCATAAGAAAACCATACTAAACACATGTGTAAACTTACTTACCACTTACTTCAAGGTGTATAGCTTATCCAAGAACCCTAGAAGTCCCTTTTAGCTACTTTACAAAGTTAAGAAAAGTTGAGAGGAAATACAGAGAGCAATCTGATTTTTTCTGTGTTCAAGTTGAGAAATGAATGGTGGAGCTGCTTTGGAGCCCTTTATAAAGGGGTATTTGGCCGACCTTCTCTTGAATTTTTGACCACCTTATACCACATATTATCAAGCTGGTTATCCACTAGCTTGGCCCTCACACTTGGGCCTAAATGGGTCTCCAAGTTGATGGGCTTGGGCTGCCTATTTTCCAACTTTCCTTTCACTTATTTTGGGCTCGATTTGTTAGGTGTGTTGTGATGTCTTTGGGCCCTTTTTAATATCCTTTTTGGGCAGAAAATATAGTCCATTTATGATGCTAAAACATGGGCCAAAGTTGCAACCTTAACACAGACTTTTTTCGTAATTGAGTTTGGACAAATTCGACTTTGAGCCTCGTCTCCGTTTAGCTAGAAAATTTAAGCTAAGCAAGTAGGTGACTCACCTGCTAGCTTGTTAAGTCCTACAAGCACCTCAATTCTCACACTTCATTTAAGGCCGTAATCTCTTCAATTCGACACAAAATTATTTATACACTCGACCTTCTTAATCGTTAGACACACATATAGTCTATTAGCACGAGATTCAAGAACTTTTAAAAATTAGCGCTAATTTGACCAAACTATGTCATGTTTCATTTGCAATGTACTAGTATTGTAAGGTGTGGGGTGTTACATCCTCCCGCCTTAGGAACATTCGTCCTCGAATGTTATCATAATTAGGTAGCTTGACCAAGTTTAAACCTTTACTTACACAAACTTTTGACAACACATTAAGTATTCAATCACACGTACCTATTAGTGTCCCAATTCTGCATGTTGGACTTCCTCTTAGCTTCAAATAAGTTAGGATATTTCGATTTCATCGCGTCCTCGACCTCCTATGTTATTTCTTCTGCTTGTTGGTTCCTCCAAAGTACTTTCATTGAAGCTATTTCTTTATTCCTTGGCTTCTTAACTTGATGATCTAGAATGGCAACGGGTACCTCTTCAGAGGTGAGATCTCCTGTAACTTGTACATCCTCAATAGGAGTGATATGAGATGGATTACCTATGCATTTTTGAAGCATTGAGACATGAAAAACTAGATGAACCATTGAAAGCTCTTGGGGTAGCTCTAGTTCATATGCAACCTGCCCGAACCTCTTAATAATCTGATATGGCCTTATGTAACGTGGGCTCAATTTTCCTTTCTTACCAAATCTCATAACCCCTTTCATTTGAGACACCTTTAAAAATACCCAATCACCTACTGAAAATTCCAGTCCTCTTCTCCTGGCATCCGCATATGATTTGTGATGACTTTGGACTATTTCTCGTCGCTGCTGTATCAACTTAAATTTTCCATAGCTTGTTGTACTAGATCTAGCCCAAACAAGGTGGTTTCACCCACATCAAATCATCCAATTGGCGATCTATATTTCCTTCCATACAAAGCTTCATAAGGTGTCATCTTGATACTCGCGTGGTAGCTATTATTATAGGTAAACTCAATTAGTGGTAAATGGTCCACCCAACTATCTTTAAAGTCCAATGTACAAGCTTGCAACATATCTTCAAGTGTCTGAATAGTGCATTCTACTTGACCATCTGTTTGGGGGTGGAATGTTATACTCAAATTCACTTGTGTCCCTAAACTCCTTTAGAAGGACTTCCAAATCTTCGCAGTGAATTGAGCTCCTCGGTCAGATATAATGGAGATTAGGACTCCGTGTAGTCTGACTATCCCTTTTAGGTATAGCTTGGCATATTCTTCAGTTGTATAATCACTCCTAACTGGTAAGAGTTGTGCTGACTTTGTGAGTCTGTCAACTATTTCCTATATGGAGTCCAACTTCTGAGATGAGCGAGGCAAGCTGGTAACAAAATCCATATTGATGATATCCCACTTCCATGTTGGAAGCTCTATACACTGCATATAAGCTCCTGGCTTTTGATGTTCTACTTTCACTTGTTGGCAATTTGGACATTGAGTCACAAATTTTGCAAGGTCCTTTTTCATGCCTACCTACCAAAACATCCGCTTCAGGTCATGGTACATCTTAATTGATCCTGGGTGGATGGAATATCGGGAATAATGGGCTTATTCCATTATCCTCTTTCTTAGTCCATTAACATCGGGCACACTTAATCTATTTTGGTAGTAAAGTACTCTATTTTGTGTAAGGTCAAATCCTTTTACCGTACCTTGACTCACCTTTTCGTTAAGATGCCATAGAACAGGATCTTTGAAATGCTTTTCTTTCACTTCCATTACCAATGAATACTCCGCAACATTCTGCACAATAACCCCTTCCTTTGGAGTTTCAAGAAGGCGAACTCCTAAACTGGCTAACTGGCATAGATCCTTAGCCATTCCTTGACTTATCATAGCTGGATCACCAGTATTCATGATTGCCTTATGACTCAGAGCATCGGCTATCACATTTGCTTTCCCCGGATGGTATAGTATACCAACATTATAATCCTTTATCAGCTCTAGCCATCTCCGCTGTCTTAAGTTTAGGTCTTTCTGCTTAAAGATGTATTGTAGGATCTTATGATCAGTATATATGTCAACATGAACCCCATACAAATAGTGGAGCCATATTTTCAAAGAAAATACAACCGCTTCTAGCTCAAGATCGTGAGTTGGGTAGTTTCTCTCATGTGGTCGTAGCTGTCTGGACGCATAAGTAATTATCCTACCATGCTGTGTCGGTACACACCCTAAGCCAACTCCTGAAGCATCTCAATATACTGCATACCCCTCAGAACCTTCTGGAAGTACTAGCACAAGTGCAGAAAACTCATTTTTCAGTTCCTGGAAGCTCCTTTCGTATGCATCATTCCATTGGAACTTGGTTGCCTTGTGTGTCAGCTTTATTAGAGGTGCAGAAATAGAAGAAAAACCTTCAACAAATCTCCTGTAACAGCCTGCTAAGCCTAGGAAGCTCCGAACTTCCGTGGGTGTTGTTGGTCTTGGCCAATCTTTCACAACTTCTATCTTTTGTTAATCAACCCTTATTCCCTCATCTGACACAATATGACCCAAAAATGCCACTGATTTTAGCCAAAATTCATATTTAGAAAATTTGGCATACAATTGTCAATCACGAAAAATCTGTAACACCTGTCGCAAGTGATCTGTATGATCCTCTTCTGATCTTGAATATACCAAAATGTCGTCTATAAACACTATCACAAACACATCCAAGAATGGCTTAAATACCCTGTTCATCAGATCCATAAAACAACTGTGCATTCGTTAGCCAAAATGACATAACAAGAAATTCAAAGTGACCATAGCATGTTCTGAAAGCTGTCTTGGGTAGTCTTCTTCCTTCACCCTCACTTGGTGATAACCTAATCTCAAATCAAATTTTGAAAAGCACTTGGCACCCTGCACTGATCAAATAAATCGTCAATCCTCGGGAGGGGTATTTATTCTTAATTGTCACCCTATTCAATTGTCGATAGTCAATGCACATTCTCAAGGTGCCATCCTTTTTACGTATAAATAACACTGGTGCACCCCAGGAGTACATACTAGGTCTTATAAAACCCTTATCCAATAATTCTTTTAACTACTCTTTTAAGTCACACAATTCTGCCGGGGCCATTCTATATGGAGGGATAAAAATAGCTTGAGTTCCTGGAAGTAAGTCAATACCAAAGTCTATTTCTCGTTCAGGAGGTAAGCCTAGAAGTTCTTCAGGGAAAACATCGACAAATTCATTCATTACTGGAACTGACTGAAGAGTTGGTAATTCTGCCTCCATATCCCTCACGCTAACTAGATGACATATATACCCCTTGGATATCATCTTTCTTGCCTTAAAATAAGAGATAAACTTAACCTTTGGCGCCCCAACATTACCTTCCCATTCAATAACTGCCTCATTTGGAAAGTGGAAGTACACTCTCTTAGTTCGGCAATCCACGGTGGCATAACA
>JAABOM020061802.1:0-10725 GCA_011800125.2 Solanum clarkiae
TACTTAGGAATTATCTAGATACTAGTAGATGATGAAGTGTTCTAGACTATTCCATTATGTAGTATAAATAGAGGTATGACCCTTCATTTGTAATCAAGCAATAAGAAAAGCATTCAAGATTAATCAAGCTTGTAAATCATCAATCTTCTCTTCCACAAATAATATACATATAGCCTCTTATTCCCAACATAATACATCCCCCACTTTCCATAAATAGGCTTATGTAGTTGTTCTTTGTACACTTGGACAGGGAAAACTTGATAAGTTATAGGGATTGCCACCAATGGTGGAATCATCCAGAAAATAAAGAATCCAAATGACATTGACACCAGCTCAGTAGGGACATTGAAAGACGAGGCTAAGCAACTGCGCAAAGTGATTAAAAATTCTTATCATGAGCAGTGACAAAAGAAGAAAAAAGAGTGGCAATAGGTAAAGCTACACAGATAAGGGCTTCTGGTAGTCGAACTACCCTCATTCATACATTTGATATCTCATCCACCGTGGTACCGAAAGGTTCCACAACTGTTACTTTGGGTGATGTCCCTTTAGGGGATATCGTCATTTTCAGTATGTAGGTCACTGTTGGTGCCAACATGGATGAATCCATAGGTGCCTAGGGCCTGACAGGTATGATCCCTCTCTTTATACTTGATTATAAATTTTTGTTAAAGTTCATTGAGGGCAGTGGACCCGTCTTTCATAAGGGTGAGACATATTGCCACTTAGGAATTTCTCTTGTGATATTTCTTTTCTCTAAAGTGTTTTATTTCAGTAGGACTTTCATGTTTAGATTGTGCTATATATATTGTTGATGTTTAGTTTTTGCATGTAATGTAAATACATAGTATTTCCCTTTTGATATTGTGCATGCAACTTTGGATTGTCAACATACCACTTGGTATTTTTAGGACTACAAAGTTACATGTTAGAATAATAAATTTTTTTATACCCCTAAAAATGTTGGACAACTTACTACCTTTATTGCTACAGTTGACTTGCTAGGATCTGTGCATGACATCTTAGCTTCATCAGTGAGTGCAATAACATGATTTTTACTAGCTACTACATAGTGTAAATTAGGTGTCACATCCATGTGATCTTAATTGATTAGTCATTACTTTGTGGGTATAAGCTAGAACTTGCCAATTTTAGTCACATCAAAATTGATGAATATCTGAGTAGGAAAGCATCATAGATCATATTTTTTGATAGTCCACTTTAGCCTAAATGACCACCAAATAGAAATATGAGTCCCTTGAGCCCTTTTTGAGACTTAGATGATCCTTTTTTATCATCTTGTTTACCATCTCACATCATTTTTACCACTTTGATTATATCCCTAGCTTATCCGAAGGCACGATACCATAATTTAGGCCAAAAGTCTAAGTTAAGGGTGGTGGAAAAATACATAGAATGATGTCTGAAAAAGTAGTACGTAGGGTATGGTGAGGATATGTAGTTGGTGAGAAATAAATACTGAACAACAATGAAAAGAAAAGAAAGGAAATGGTAAAGAAAAAGAAATGAAATAAAAGTAACACTGCACTTGAGTAAGGAGATTGGGAAAAATAAGAAGATGCCATAATATATAGGAGATGACGTGGAAAATAAAGAAATAATGTAGTGCAAAGGAGGTTTAATCAATTTTCATCTAAATATATCATTTCCTAGGACCAAGCCTACATTATAAGGTTTAAAAGACTTATAGTGATCCTAAGTCAGCTATTTGTAGGTTGAAGTGTAGAAAACAAGTGAAAGCGTATAAGTTGTATCCTTTCTTAATTCGAACATCTTTTCGTGTGTGAGCATATTAGCAGAAGTCCATGTGTTGTCTAAATATGTTTGAAAGCAACTTCGTCCTGGTAAGGGCACACTATTTTGCTTTCTCTTATAACAATATAAGGACTATTGATTGAGAATGTATGAATGAGAGTCAGTGTAGGAATATCATTTTTGGATCCTCAAAAGTTAATTGAACTATTTGGGTAATAATAATAGGTGGTTGAATTTGAATGGAAAATAATGTTTAAAGTTATATGTGCTTATGATGACCTACTGCAGCGTAGTTCAAATAAACTTTATGTTTTTGAGTTAGTTGTTCGTTGTCTTAGTTGTTTGAGGAGAAACAATGGTTGTAAGTTGTGAGTGTTGATGTGTCGTGAATATACAACACTATTGCAGTGCAAAACAAAGCATTACTATTAGTTCTCAAGAGTGTTTCGCTAATATGATGTATTTTTTGTGCATGTGCAAGGAAATACGTGGCAGAGTGCGAAAGAGACAAAGCTGAGAAATACACTAAAGTTTAGGTTCAAAACCTCCTATTTGAGCCATGTAAAGTACATGAGTCGTGGTTTGTACTATGAAGTGAAATCCAGACTGAAGGCTAAAGAAATATTGCTAAGGCAAGCACCAGAGGACCCTGTATGGGTTATCAAAGTTATCATGACTCATGGTGGTGCCCATAAAGAAGCCTGAAGAGTTTGTATGTGGATGTTGTATGAGGTATGGTAAGAGAAATTTAGAGTTCAATGGGTCATGGAGATTGCCTATGAAGATAAGTTTTGAAGTAATGCAAGTATTAAGTTAAAGTTCACAGTTGTATGGTCGGTGAATATCATTAAGGCTCAGAGAGAGGATTGTGAAAGCATGTCAATATCAGTTTTTCCACTTATATTAGGACTTGGTTTTCTATGTTTATAAATAACATGTATTAGGGTTTATCGTTATTTTACGCATTCTAAATAATTTTGAGAACACATTGTGAGGCTTTCGATAACAATTTACCTTTAGACAGAAGTCTTGCATCGGCAAAACTAAGAACTAAAGGATAGCATCATGAACTAATTAATGAAAAATGAAGATTTTAAGTTAAATCACTTTCGAATAAATTTATCTAGAAAAAACACACTAAAATTTTCTTTCAAAAGTTCTCAAGTCTAAAAAATACAAAATGGGTAGGAACCCCTAATTTTATGAATTTTTTAAGTATGCCAGTCATTACTCTATGCGATCACGATGGATACTCTGTGGATGTAGAGGTCAATTATCCTCACCTTCTCCACAGTCGTGGCCAAGACCACATGATTACGAAGGTCAAATCACTCGCCCTCTGTAAATGCACTTAAGGCTCCAAGAATGTAGAAGCTAAGGCAATTGCCCTTCGCGAGTGTCATAAAGGACACCACGAATGCAAAGGAATAACTTAGATTACATACCAAAAGCTTCAATAAGAAACACAAATTTCAAAAAGACACTCGAATTTGTTCAAAACACCATAAGCACAAACCTTATATGCTACCTACTATACTAAATGTTCCAAATTCACTGCAGTCGTTGAAAATCAAATTTGAAGTCTCCTTGAAATGAATTTTGATAAGTCATAGCAATATTAACTTAAGGCTCAAAAATATCAAACGCCCTCAAAACTCCCAAAATAACCAGCAAAGATATTTCTAGGCCTAAAGTCACTATCTTAATCCAATTGAATCATCATAAATTCATTCAAGCATCATATGCTATGAATCATGACTAAAGTTAAACCTTAATTCAAAAGTGACTCAAAATTCTAACTCAATACCTCAAATTTGTAAAGCCACCTGTCGTTGCCAAAGATTGGACTTAGGTATGACATAACAATTACTATTCTCAAAGAAATTCCAATTATGCCCTTTATCACATCAAGCATACATAAGATAAGTAAAGACAACAAAAATGCAGAAGACATCACAAATGTCTAGGTAGCATAGTATAACGAGGAAAAATGTCACGACCAAGCCTAGGGTCTAGACATGACAGGGCAAATGGGGAACCCGAAGGGACCCCAAGCAAGCCTCTTAACATATCATTACACATCATTGGTCGTGAAAGAAATTAAACAACATAACTAGAGTAGAAATAAGGTCAAAAGGCTAAAGGGAAACTTTCATAACATAAACATCAAAACAAAAGACTCAAGGCTCAATAAATAACATGTCCAACAACACCTCTAAAACTTAGATAGGAGTGGGGGCCAAGACAAGTAACCGAGATCACCCTCATAGTCAATAAATGCATAAAAGAAAGGTAGTTTTAGTACATAGCATGAGATCATTGACATTGTCCCCGGAATAGAGGACTAACCAACTAGCTTGAGAGAAATCATACTAGCCACATGGAGGCAGATGCTCAAGTGGGGCGCTACGATGACATCATGTAGGAATAAAGTATGTGTTAATACGTTTGAATATACTAAGTATGTAGGATGCAATGTAACAAGAGATAAGCAACATAATCATAATACGTAACATAAGTAATGAATAAACACGTAGTAATATGGAATGCATAGAAGATGCTTGAAGTAAATCATGCATACAGAGAACATAATACATGTGCAAGAAGAGACCATCATTATAGAATTCATAGTTTATTGAGGTAACAGCCCCTCAATTAGTTCGTGGATCGTCTCACCCTATAATCCATAGTGATTGAGTACCAACTCCTATATTGGTTGGTGGAGTGTCTCACCTTACCACTATAGTTATTGGGGTACCAACCCCTCAACTCCGTTATCAAGGTACAAACCCCTCGACATAGTTATTAAGATACAAACCACTCAACATGGTTGCCTTAGCTCACGACCCCCCGAATGGGGCATGGTCAATTCCCAACATGATATAGGAGAATATCATATATATAGACATTCCTTTCATTGTCATATAGTTATTTAACTGATAAGACAAGCATTAGACCTTCAATTCCTCAAGAAATCATAACCGGATATTTTATCAAACACTTGGCGGATGTATAGTGCTAGTGTAAAATCATACAATTAAAGACTGAAATCATGCGAGAAATCTTCAAGTAAATCATCCCACCAATACTTGGTACTTTCATCATACAATATACATCAAAGCCCTTCATCAAATCTGAAGATAGATCAAATATTCATAGCTCAAAACATGCTAAAACCGTCACACTTTTATAAAACACTAACATAGTTCATAGTCGAATTCAAAATGGAAAACCCATACGTAAAACCAACTTAGAAACATGTATTTTAAGTAAAAAGGAAGCATGGACACCATGGGTGAAAGGACCTAATGGTTCAAACCCACATACCTTGACTTTGGAGAATCCTTGAAGAAGATTGGAAATTGATACTTGAAGCTTGATTGAAAACCTTAAGATCCGGATTGAGTTTTAGGACTCGAATTTAGGATGAAATATTTGTCTAAGTGTTCCAGTGAGTATTGGGAAATGTTTTGTACAATATGAGGGTGAAATATGGCTAAGTATAGGTATTTTCATGCATAGGAGGACTTAGGTCCAAGACTCAAAAGTCTTGGACCGAACAAAATAACTAGGTAAAATTATCACCAAGACGCGCCCTTGCCGTGTCGCGCCAGTGGCGCGGACTCATTCTGGATAAGGAAAATTTGGAAAATTGAAATTGTGATTCATTTGCTCTAAAATTGGGGTTAGACCCATTTCTCAATTTTACCCCCTGATCAAGAATATAAAGTCAAATTTTTGATATCACGCATGGAATTTGAGATATATGGAAATTAGGATTTCGGGCACTTCCGAGGCACATTGGGACACTTTTTGAGGTCGTTTAAGTATTTCCTCCTTGGGAACATTGGACCTCGAACGTCAAAGAAATGTACATGATAAGAGTAATCATGAAGTGATCATCCCCAACAAGAATGTAACAATACACTTAAATACCATTTTCAAAAATCTCAACATAAGTGTTAAAATCACCATGAACATGTCAATATAAACATGAATGCATGCAAATGGCATTGGAGCTGAAACAGGAGACATGAAATCACATAGAGGACTTAGAGTTAGTACCTTAAGCTTGACTAAAATGGAAGAAATAAGTATATCGTTGTTACATGTCCGCTTCGGCCTCCTATGTAGCACTCTCGACTTGTTGATTCCTCCAAAGGATCTTAACGGAAGCAACATCCTTGTTCCTCAACCTCTTCACATGTCTATCAGACATCTCTACTGGAACCTCTTCATATGTCAAGTTTTCTTCAACCACTCCCACAACATCAAGAGGCACAATAGCATTAGGGTCACCCACACACTTCATCAACATCGACAAATGGAAGACCGGATGAACCAATTCCATTTCACTAGGCAAATCCAACTCATAGGCCACCTTACCAATCCTCTTCATCACCCTATAAGGACCCACAAATCTTGGACATAGGTTACCCTTCTTAAAAAATGAACCACACCCTTCATGGGTGACACCTTCAAATAGACCCAATCATTAACTTTAAATTCAAGCTCTCTTCTTCTCACATTGGCATAGGACTTTTGATGACTTTGGGCTATTTTCAACCTTTCTCTAATCAACCTTACCTTTTCCATAGCATCCATAACCAGATTTGAACCCAACAAAGCCATTCCACTCACTTCAAACAACCCAACTAGTGATCTACAACATCTACCATAGAGGGCCTCAAAATGAGCCGTGCTAATGCTAGAATGGTAGTTATTGTTGTAAGCAAACTCAATCAATGGAAGATGATCATCCTAACTACCCTTAAACTCCAAAATACAAGCCCTAAGTATATCCTCAAGAGTTTGTATAGTTCTTTTGGTGTGGCCATCCATTTGAGGGTGAAAGGTCGTACTAAGCTTTACTTTGGTTCCAAGACCTCTTTGGAAGGACCTCCAAAAGTGTGAAGTAAATTGAACACCACAATTCGATATGATAGACAAGGGCACCCCATGCAATCTCACCATCCCATGAATGTACAATTTAGCATAGTCTTCGGTCCCATAAGTAGTCTTAATCGGTAAGAAATGAGCCAACTTTAGCATCCTATCAACCACAGGCCTAATACAATCAAAACCCTTTCTAGTCTTAGGCAACCCAACCACAAAGTCCATGTAAATCTCCTCCCACTTCTAAGTAGGAATCTTTATGTCATGGGTTAGGCCACCCGACCTTTGACATTCAGCTTTGACTTATTGGCAACTATAGCAACCGGATACAAATGTGGCAGTGTCTTTCTTCATACCACCTCATCAAAATATATCGCTCAAATCTCTATACATCTTGATAGAACCGGGGTGGATAGAATAGGAAGAATTATGAGCCTCATCAAGAATCTTCTTTCTCAATTCATCAACACAAGGCATACACAACCTACCTTAGTATCTAGGGGCACCATCTTCCCCTTGGGAGAAAACCTCTACCTTGACCTCTTTCACCAATGCCTTCAATTCTTACAAGGAGGGATCTAGATCTTGCTTTGCTTTCACTTCATCAACCAAGGAAGACTTTGAACCATCAACAATCACAATACCACAATTATGAACCTCGTCCAACCTAACCCCCAATCTAGCCAATTGATGGACCTCCCTAGCCACCTTTTTTCTCCCATTATCAACATGATCTAGGCTACCCATAGACACCCTACTTAAAGCATCCGCCACAACATTAGCCTTACTAGGATGATAATGCATAGTCATATCATAATCCATAAGATGTTCTAGCCACCTTCTTTGCCTCAAGTTGAGATCTTTTTGAGTGACCACATATTGAAGGCTCTTATGTTTGGTAAGCACATCAACATGCACCCCATACAAATAATTACGCCAAATTTTCAAAGAAAAAACCATGGTGGCAAATTCAAGATAATAAGTAGGATAATTCTTTTCATGCACTTTGAGTTTCCTAGAAGCATAGGCTATCATCTTACCATTTTTCATCAACACACAACCCAAACCAATCTGGGAGGCATCAAAATACACAACAAACCCTTCCAACCCTTCTTAGGGGCGCATACAAGCTTATCCTTCAAGTTTTGGAAACTCTTTTCACACTCATCGGTCCACACAAACTTGTTCTTCATTTGAGTCAACGTAGAGAGAAGCAATAGAAGAGAACCCATTCACAAACTTCCGATAATAACTCACTAAGCCTAAGAAACTTCTAATGTCCAATGGGTCCAATGGTCTAGGCCAATTTCTAATCACATCCATCTTTTTACGATCCACCATAATACCATCCCCCGATACCACGTGACCTAGAAAGGCAGCTTCTTTCAACCAAAATTCATATTTCTCAAATTTAGCATACAATTTCTCTTCCCTCAATCTTCGTAGCACTACTCTCAAATGAGCCACATACTCCTCCTCAATATGAGAATAAATCAATATATCATCAATGAAGACCATAAGAAACAAATCGATGTAGGGTTTAAAGACCTTATTCATAAAATCTATGAACACAGCCGGTGCATTGGTCAACCCAAAATACAGAACCATAAATTCATAATGCCCATACCTAGTCTGGAAGGTCATTTTGGGAATGTTAAACTCCCTCACCTTCACTTGATTATACCCGGACTGAAGATCAATCTTAGAGAAGTGGCTAGCCCCTTGAAGTTGGTCAAACAAATCATTAATTCTTGGTAGAGGATACTTATTCTTGATGGTGACCCTCTTAAGTTGCCAGTAGTCAATACACATTCTAAGAGACTCATCTTTCTTGTTTAAAATAACACCGATGCACCCCAAGGTGATTGGATAGGCATACATAAACCTTTTTCCAACAAGTCCCTCAATTACTCCTTCAACTCCTTTAACATCCCGGGGCCATGTGGAAAGGGAGAATAGAAATAGGTTGGGTATCGGGAAGAAGGTATATACCAAATTCTATTTTCCTTTTGGGAGGAACACTGTGAAGGTCATTTGGAAAGACATTAAGAAACTCATTTACCACCTGAACCGCCACAAGATGATAAAGACACCCCTTAGAGATTAACTTTTGGGCTTTAATGCAAGAGATGAACCTACCCTTGGGCACCGCATCATGACTCCCCCACTCAAGAACAAGTTCATTTGGGAATTGAAATTTGACCCCATGTGTTCTACAATCAATAGAGGCATAGTATGCATACAACCAATCCATCCCAAGAATGACATCAATATCAACAATATCCAACTCACCAAGATCACAAGGCAATATTTTATGCAAGATACATATGGGACAATTTCTATAGACCTTTCTAGCAACAATAGGTTTACTAATAGGAGTAGACACCTCATATGACTCACACAAAGATTCGGGCTCAACATGAAATTTTTTGGCAGCAAAAGGACTAACCAAAGAAGGAATGGCACTAGGATCAATCAATGCATACACATCAAAATCAAAGACTTTTAACATATCGGTGATGGCATCAGGAACCTCCTCAACCCCTTGCCTCCCTTGAAGTGCGTAGAATCGATTGTACCTTGGGGCACCATCTTTTTGACCACCTCTCCCTAAAGGAACTGCATTTGCACCTTGTGCATGAACCTTATTACCCTTGTTGCAGTTACGAGGATAATCAATCATTTTGTTACCCACTTGCCCACATCGAGAACTTTGCATTTGTATCTTTCAAACCTGGGATCCCATTACCCTTACTACATTTAGAGCACATATTATTAGGAACCAAACCACCAACAGCTTGGGCCCTTGAAAATCATTGGTAAACCCCCTACTAGAAGTATGAGAAGACCCTTATCCTTGATGGAACCGGCCAACCTTTCGACTTTTGAACTTTCCCCCAAAATTGGCCCTCTTGGCGTCATTACTCCTCCTCTTCCTCAAATTTTCCTCCACCATATGTTTGGCATAGGTCATCAAATGGGATAAATCCATATCACTAATCAACATAGCAGACCGATATTCCTCACTCACCAGATCGGATACACCCATCAAAAACTTGTTCATTCTAGACCTAGGGTCGGCAACCAAGTGTGGAGCATATTTAGAGACTTGATTGAACTTGAGGGCATACTTCCTCACACTCATAAACCCTTGTTTCAAGTTCATAAACCCCACCATCTTGGCCTTCCTAAGCTCAAGAGGGAAGAATCAATTATGAAAATCCACCTTGAACTCCTCCCAAAGCACCACATTATTGATTCACTTCTCTTCCTTCCATTGATTAAACCATATTTGGGACACCCCTTTGAGTTGGAAAGATGTCAACTCCGCTTTCTCTTCCGATATAACACCCATGATAGCTAATACCTTGTAGACCTCATTAATGAACTCTTGAAGGTCCTCATCTACCTTAGACCCATAGAATTCTGGTGGATTTATCCTCATTAAGTCTCTCACCCTAGATCTTGGGGTAGGAGCATAAGGGGCTTGGGCCCCTTGATTGACTTGATTGGACATACCTTGAGCTAGCAAAGTAAGAGCATCCCGGAGCTCACCATGAGTCGATTGTTCCTCAGAGGTTCGGGCTCTCCTTTCTCTTATGTTAGGCATGATCTAAACATGACAAAAAACATTCGCTATAGGAAAAAGCCCACCTAACTTCTATAGTACGATATAGATAAATAAAAAGGGAAACATTTTGTAAATCGTCTCATAGCCCCCTACTCATAATTTTGATGCACAACATGACCATGAATTTGACTGTAGTCGACACGGTGTGTTGGATGCTTAGGACTATTAACAACCTAGTGATCTGATACCATGTTTATCATGACCCAATCCTCGAACCTAGACATGGGAAGGCAAATGGGGAACCCAAAGGGACTCTAAGCAAGCCTCATAACATACCATTACACGCCATTGATCGCAGAAGCAATTAAAAAGCATAATTAGATTAGAAATTAAGGCAAAGGGGATAAAGGGACACTTTCATAACATAAACATCAAAAGAAGAGAGTCAAGGCTCAATACATAACATGTCCAATAACACCTCT